>VWZK01022261.1:50760-88751 GCA_013396935.1 Baryphthengus martii
TTTTTGCCACGATTCCCTTCCCCAGTGCGAACTTACTTGCGCTGGAGCTGGTCTCCTCGGTGAGTGACCGTTGGTGTATGTAGGCATTATATGAACTATTGGTAGAAACTGAACCATCTACCTCAGCAAATCTCTGGGGAACTGCTCAGCTCTATACCACAGGACCCAAATGTAACCCACGATTAAATTTGACTAATTATGTAAAGATTATTCCAACAATTGTAACGCATGAGACCTCAAGCTACCTCCCGGTATTATTTTCAACACGTTTCCCTATACTTCCTGTGACAAAATCTTCTTTCATCTATGTCTTCTTTAAAAGATCATTAAACTACTGAAGCTGAGTAATGAAGTTTAGGATCACAGTTGTCAAAATAATGCAGAAAATAGTGTTCTAAATCCCAACATCAGGGAATTCCGTGTCGGCCAGACCAAACTTTGCACAAACTGCAGAAAAGGTGTAGAATTTTCTTGGGGTTTTCTTTTAAAATGAAGTCTTCCTACAATCAAAAAAAGTTACATGAATGCATTATGTCCCCAGGTTTGGTTTTTGTTTGTTTATTTTTATTATTTTTTTCCAAATAAATATGTCTTTGAATATGCATCAGGAAAAAACTTTGCCATGTCGTATTATTGAAAAAAAAGAGATTAAATTCCTCAGTATATGAGAAAGCATCTACTGCTGACATTTCATCATTGATTTAACAATTTATTTTATTTTTTTTTTGTAACAGAGCTTTTGGACATCAGTTTGTAAATATGACTTTGTAGAGAAATGAAAAGAAAAATGGAAAAGAGGATATGGGAACGGTCTGAAAATGATGGAAAGTTTAAAAAAGTATGAATAAAAAAATTAAAAGATGCAAAAAGCTTTCATTTGCTTGGATTTAGAATATAAGCAATAAAATCAATACAGTGAAGGAAAAAAAATCACTGCGACATTCACTTTGCCTCTGCTCCTTCTGACCAGTGCCATAAAATTCTGACAATGCCTGAAGTTTAAAAATAGTTAAGCTTTTCATCACAAAGCTTAAACACTATGTTTAGGTTTCTATCAGATGATGCCTTCAGGTATCAGTGTCATTTCATTTATTATTTTTTTTGCAGTTTACCATGTCCAACAAATGGATTTGCTTTATCTACAGCTCCACACCCTGTAGCTGTTCATTATGAGAGGAAACCAGGGGCCCTAACAGCTTGAGAGATACTCCTATTTGGGCTACCATAGCAACGAATATGTGTATTAAAGTATAGGTCACATGGCTTAGTTTCCTAAGGCTAATTAATTTCACTAATTATGGCCTCATACCAGCTGCAGAATGTGCTGGTGACCTAGTGAAATCAGCTGTGGACAACTCTTTTCCATATTATAATGGTACAACCTCACCATGTAGAAATATTAATGTCATTATGAGGATTGCATATACTGCGTAGAGAAAACAAATAATGCTGCATGAGTAGACCCTGGACCATAGCGTCTTGAAGATGTTTAATGTAGACATTTAAATCTTCTTTATTGCTTTCTCTATCGTCTGTCAGTATTAAATAGGCTATAAAGAGCTGAGTAGTTAAGCTTAAAAGATTGTCATTGAAAGGTTGTTTAATTCACCAGCTTTACAAAGGATTTATGAAGCACCTATCACTAACAGCAATACAGATATATACATAAATATATATTTGATGTAGTATTATCTGCCAAGCAAGTAAAAACTAACTAGCTTCTTTAAATCTCTATATATTGCAAAAATAATACTTAACTGAAAATCAGACTTTATTTTATGTCACAAATAGCACTGACTGTATTACCAATTGGAAGTCCCTAAGCCTCTCTGCTTTGCCTGTACAATTGAGTTAATTTTAGCCTTCACCACATGTGCAGTTAGATCTGTGTTTTAATAGAAAAGCAGGTGTCTACCTAGGCTTCGGGGAGCAATTAACAATTCATTTTGTATAAAACCACAGTGTCTCACTGGCAAAACTAATTGAAGTAAATAAGACATTTTCAATCAGCTAAGAGAAGGCATTAAAACAGCCTTGCAAAATTGTCATGACAAATTACCAGCCAAAGCACAAAACCTTCTCAGACGGCCCTTACCATGGTGACTGATGAGAATGAAAAATTAATGATATCTTACTGCCCTGTCAAGAGAAAAAATTACTTGCCCGACTGAATAGAATTTTGTGAGGCAGCATTAAATTATGGGAAACTGATAAAATGCACAAATGTATTTTATTTTTTAGGATAATTATTAGCAGTGCTGATTTCCCTACAGTGTGAAAAAAAAAGTCAAATTCCGCTCTCATCGCCTCAGGACAGAGGCGCTCTCTCTGTCTTGAGGCTAATATTGTTAAGTCAGGAAAAGGTGATATTGGAGAAACTGTGCTGTTAGGATGGGCACAGAAGATGACAAAAGTTGTCCCGAGTGCATTTATTAGCATGCCCCCCTGGGATGTAGGGTTTGCAGAGAGATGGACTGGAACTTCTGTTCTGGTTTTAAAGAGGGAATGGTCCCACCTTCCCATACCCTGTGCCCATTCCCATTAGTCTGATAAGGAACTGTCACAAAGACTTTCTGAGAGGTAGAACTAAGTAGAAGAGCTGTGTGGATGGGTGAAATACAGGTCAAGAATAGCCAGATGAGGAGTTTCATTAAATATTTCACTATTCAGAATGCTTTTTCTCCCTTTTTTTTTCCACGTGTTATAATGGACAAGTACTCATTAAGCATCTTACTGCTTTGTCACTGCCTCCTATGCCAAAAGAAGTCTTTCAGTTCTGAATAGGTGCATAAAACAGCATGAGAATATATAGAAAAAAAGCCCGAGATTGTTCAACTAGTGAGAAGATCACGATATTGACCATGAAAAGGTTATTCAGATTTTCATCTTTTAATTTAATTTTGTAATGCAAATTTAATAATCAAGTGTCTTTTGTGTGTATGAAGCCATATATCTTGTCTACCATAATATTCCAATAAAAGAAATTGTCCATGAATGTTTGTTCAAGGAACAGCTTTTTCTCCTTTTTATGCTTGCCTATGATGTATACTTGTACCTGTTAAAAATACTGCTTTCTTACTGTCAGAGTGAGATATATTTTAGGCTGAGATAAAAAGAGGATTGTATGTTTAACAACTATATAATGTGACTTGTCAACATGATTATCTATCTCCTGGTTTGTAGGAAAAGGACACTGAGTTTATTGAAGCAAATAGCCTAGAGAGGCTGGCAGGCTGAAATGCTTCATAACTACAACAACCCTTCTGAAAAGAAGGGTAATTAGAGAGGATGACGATTAAGAAAGGGCTGCAGTCTCTTTCGGAAAGGTCAGATGCTGTGTAGACTGCAGCTAATGGTCCTAATTTAATGCATCTTGTAAAGAATACTTGTCAAAATGTAGGTTTCAAAGAGCTAAAAATAAGGCAGGAGGTTTTCATTAATAGAATGAAAAGGAAATATAATCTAATTTTTTTTCCTCTCAGGAAAATAAACTTTATAACAAAAGCAAAAAGACCCCAAGAAGAAATAATTGCCCCCAAGGAGAAAATGAGTTAGTTATATTTGAAACTTTCTAGAACGCATATTATGAAATCACATGTCATGTAGCAAGTAAGTCTGTGCATCTCTGAACATGCAAAGATTTGGAAATGAGATGCAGTGTGCAGCAGTGACCCAAAGGACACACAGTGAAAATATGTTCAAGTAGAAAAATTGAAATGCTATGAGATCCTTCCCTTTGGTGTAGATAATTTTTTCTTCAGTGAAGAGACACACAACGTGGCACCAGAGGTGATTTTAAGAATCAAATGAATGATGTCTTTCAAAGGAGAGGTGTGGGCATGAGTGTTTTACTTTTTCATCAGAACTGAGAACACTGACAGTAACAGCAGTTCATCATGTTTCAGAACTCAATTCACTAAGCACAGAAACAAAGAAATTACTGAGCAGCTAATTTACTGCATTTACAGTGTTGACAGGAATGGTTAAATCAAAAGAATCATGAGTACAGATTTTAGTGTGATGACTGTTGGATATTTCTAGAATAGATACAGTGACTTCTGCTTGATACACATTAGTTGTAGTCAAAAATTAGGAGAACACAAACCCACTGCTTTTCTTTTTTAATCTTGAAAATATCTCTAGTAATAATTGTAGTGATTTTTTATTTTCATGCGTATCACCTGATATTCATGCTGATGAGAGGTCACCATAAGAGTTGTTAAGACACAAATTTTACACGCATCCAGAAAGTAAGAATTCCAAGATATCTGTGAATACATTATTTTTTAAATTTTATATTAATTTAAAATCTGAAGGTCATCAGCCATTTTTTTTGAACACCACCCATGAATAAATACTGTAGTACAGTCAAGTTTTGTTTCTCATCTCACAATAAATTCCTACTATAATGATTGCTTAATCGGTACTGTTGATCATTAATATATGTTGATCCAATGCCTATTTAAGGACCTTTCCTTAGCTCCGGTCAGTTTTGAAAGAGATTAACGGGGAGCACAGAATAATGTGGAAGTGCAGAAAGAAATAAATTGGATTTTCAGTTCATACTCTGTGTTTCCTGATGTCTGAGAGTTTATATTCCTCACCACAACCTAGGACTCACGCCTGAAAACAATACAAAATCTTACGCTTATCTATACACGTAGTAGACTGAGTATTTCTTCAGCTCCATTAACCATATTTCAACATATGGTGGAGAAAGTGAAAGGACAGTGTTGATCAGCTACCTTCTGGAATAGATTAATATGATACATTAACCTTATGAATCTCTGTCCTTCTTCAGTATGAACGGATCTGTGTGACTTGATGGTGTTGACTCACAGGGTTGGACTGAATCTCACATTGATAGTGCTCTTCTTTGAGATATGCCAGAACAGACTTTCAGGAAATGACCTTCCTTGTTCTGACGACTCTGTTCTATGGGACAACAGTGATTAGCCTTATCACCTGTTGTAGCAATAGCTGTGTGAGGTTGGTGGAAAATTTATCAAGTAAACTTGAGATAAGCTTTGCCTCAGTAATAACATCCAGATTTAAGAGAGAAAACATTTAAAACCAGAAGGAATCACTCCTTCTGATCTGACCTGTGGTTTACCAGCAGCCTTTGAACTCAACTCAAATACTCTGACCTCATGTTGAAGTAGTGATGCTATCCTGCGAGAATTCAAGCATTATTAGGGTAAGAAAATGCAAGAGGGAGCACAGTGCTCCCTCACAGAGGACACTTGGCTAGTTGGGGAATCATTAATTTTGGCCCTAAGCCTCAGTTTGCATTTTCTATGAAGCCACCAGATAACAAATGTACAGCATTCTTCCTGAAAGTGAGACATAAGTTTAAACATCTTCAGACAAAGAAGACCAAAGCATCAAATCTTCTGTAGCTGGAATGAATGTGCAAATCGCTAGGAAACCAAAGAATTGTAAGTCCTACATCCTTTCTCTGTGTCTTTAGAATAAGATTGGGCTGCAAAAATGTTCTCTTTGGCTCAGTTTTAAAATAATTTTATCAAAACTGGATTTTCTTAACCAGACTGCTAACAGTAGCGCCCTGCATTGGTGCCAGCCTTCCACCTACACCTATTCAGGTTATATTTGCTTGCTTAAATATTGCCGTAATACTTACATTTTCTTGCTCCTTTAGTACTTCTTTGACACTGCTAAATGTGTTACAAACTATCAACAGACTAAAAGCTATCTTCATTCAGATCTTCCAAGATTCACAGGGATATAATATGTAGTTGTGTTCATAAAAACATATTCACCACTAGAAGCTGTTGTTTAATAGTCATCATTTATAGTCTAGTGCTCTGTTAGGAAATATATTGCTACGCTTGCTTTTTCTCAAATTAAAGATGCAACTGTTGAACGATGAGGCCTTTTTATGATAATTTTTAGCAATTTTACTGTCTAATACCATCCACCATTGCAATGAAGGGATCCATAATACTGCTAAACCCAACTTGAGGTCTCTTAACTGCCACAGGTTTTATTATTTTTACTTCTGTATCATTAACTTCTCTGATTCCTTCTCATTTTAATTCCACATATTTGAATTTTTCATTTCTGTCCACTGCCATTTCCTTCTTGCTCTTAGCAGTAAATTGCTTTCTCATATCTAATTGATTCTTTGTCCTTGCTCCTGGTTCAGATGTGTTTGCATCAAAGTTTGTTCTCTTTCATGATTATGAGGTATTGACGTTGTTAGCAATTTTCTCAAATAATTCCCACTGTTAATATAAAACATTTTCTTTTGACTGGACTTTTTTTTTTTATTGTATATTATATGTAAGCACTCTCAGAGATCCAGTGAACTACAGATGAAAAGTCCTCAGGTCATCTTCACTAGTATCTAGGAAACTGTCAAATTTAGTCTAATAGGCAGTTGCTTCATTTTATCTATCAAGATTTCTTCTGATAATAATTAGGTCCCATAAAGTGACACAGTGGCAAGAGTAATACCTTTTATTTTAGAGTGGTAAAATTTTCTTTTGAGAAATAGGCTTACCTGTTGCAACATATTGCCCCAGCTAGTCTCCTGTGACTAAATTACCTATTTTTACAGACAAAAAGATGTTTAGAAGTTCTTCCTGTATTTTCTTGTTTAATTTAATGTCTTGTAAGGCTATGTTTACCTTACAGGAAACTCCCAAATTCAAGCAGGCACTTGAATCTCATTCTCCATGGCAGAAGTTTATCAAGTACCAACATCCTCACAAGCTAGGTGTCATCAAAAAATAACATTGGGCCCTCACCTCTACCAGCAACTGCATCACATCCAGATTTGAATTGACACTCAAGGGCTAGAGAGCCAGAAAATCTTCAGTGATTAACTAGATACTGCCTCATAGATTTAGCCAGAGTCTCTTTGAGACTTGTTTTCAGGCGTCTCATTTAAAAAAAAACCTGAAACAAATAAAAAAATCCTTTCTGTCATGCATTATTAAACATTAAAAAGGCTTTGTTTTAAAAGCAGTTTCTCTTACTGTTACAACACAAAGTTGGCCTATGCCTCTGAAGAATGGAAAGACCAAATATCATATCTAGGTATCAACTTGGCTCAGGCGTGCAATTCCTTTTCCTAAATGAAGCAAATGAAGTTTTATTAAAGAGAGAGAGAACATGTGAATAAGTTGTGATGGTACAGTGACAACAAATATCTCCTATATTCTTCCTCTATATTCTCAAAATTTTTTGTTGGAGGATCATGCGGTCCCAGAACACACAGCTGCTGGAATAGTTAGGAGTGGCAATATGGCTGGAAGAAAACTGAAAAAAAACCCACCTTTGTCTCTTTGTTCTTTGCTTGTCCATTGATCTTCACACAACATCATACTCCACAAATTCAGGTACCCTCTGACATATAAAGTGCCTTTCTTACTGATGTTACTTTGCTGTCATTGTTACGTGGTCTTCGGACACATGGTAATGTGAAAACGTCTTACCCAGTGAACTCATGGGCTAAAACCCACACACATGGTGAAAACCTTCAGTTTTGCACTAGTGGTTCACACAGCTATTTGCTGATCTTCTCCAGCACATTTTCCTTTTCGTTGGTATAATGCCCTATAATGCTATGACACTGCTTACACATGTCTCAGAGCACCATTATCACTGTTCTCAATGGAGCAGTGAAGCTAATCCTTTCTTCAGTTTGAGCTATCAGCTCTGGTGTCAGTAAGAATGTGCAACATGATTGCAGCAATTAGAAGGTAGTGCCAGTGCATTTGTGTTGGCTGGATAATTTTCTACTCATTTAAATAATTTCTATATTTAGAATAAGGTGAAACTTCCTTAGCAATTCAGCAGTTTCTAGCAGTTGATTGAAGGGACATCTGGCCTGAAACAGATCTATTGCCTACTTTAAAGAACAACTATGTTCATCATTGCAAATACATCTTTGCTATGAGTAAATGGTATATAAACCTAAAATATTTAAAGAAAAAATGCGTGAGAAGTAAACTGAATTTTCCTGCCTTAAACACCATTATTGGAGTGTTTAGATACAAGCATTCTCATCAGATTTTAAAGCAGAGCTAATTTTTAAGAAAAAGAAACCATTTGTATAGTTGATATCTATTTTTTTCTTTAGCAATCTGTACTTAAGTATGAATAATGTACCAAAACTACAGTAAAAGGAGTTAGAATTTTTGTTTATTTTTTTCCAGATATTTGTGACATTTCCTGGAGGCAGAAAGTGGTGAAAAGACTCTTACTCCTAGAAACTGAGAACATGGGCCAGACACTGAGTGTAGCTTCTAATTTACAGAATTGTGATTGAAACATGCATCTGATTGAATACGAATAATTAATTGAATACTTACATTATAACCTGTCATCTACGTTACAGTGCATGAAATCTGTACATCAAGAGGTAATTAATTGCTCATACTAACAGAAAAAAAACCTGATTATATATTTTACACATGTAAACCAGACCACTAGATATGCTACAGAAGAGGCGGAGAAGGAGAAGTCGCAGAGGTATCTTGCAATTAGTAAAAATTTGGGGATTTATCCATGAAGTTTTCTGGAGTCATCACTCTTCTTGACCTAGACTTTGAATCAAACATTTTCCTTGGCCCAGTGAAAGAACTTTGTATTAAATAACAGGTGAAAGGGTTGCATAAAGAAAGATCAGACTATGAGGAGGAAGGAAGTCTGGCAAGATTTCTGTATTCAGCAATTTTCTATAGTTTTATACTGTGGAAATGAATATGTCCTGAGTATTTTACCCTAACAGTGCTTCTAACCTTCAGCAAATTGAAACAGGTAAGAAATTCACTTTTTCATACAAAAGAAAGATCACTTCCTAACTTTAGTTGAAGTGCTTCACATTTCTATCACTGCTTTTCAGGCATAAACTGAAAATAATCTTACCTGCTTTCTGGTGTTGCTCTGCCCTTCAGCCACCTTCTCTCTGTTATCTCAGTGATTTATGGTGAAAGACAGCCACTCACCATCTAAAAAGTCAGACTACTGAATTAAGTTGACCCTACTCACGGTGTATGGAATCTAATACAGCAGTCTGCAAGACATGCGTTGGTTTATCATAGCACGGAAAACAGACACTGAATTAGCATAAAGTGTGCGGGAATACACTACAGCGTCTACTGCTTCTTGAGATCACATTAGTTGTCACCTAAGCCTCTTTTAGTTATTTTAGTCATTTGTCTGTAAACGTTCTCTGATTTTTTGAAGGAAAGACTGACTCAGTCTGTTTATATATAAACAGAAAGGAAGATTTTGGCTTCCCTTGAGTTTTATGGCCTGCTTCTGATACTATTCATCGTGAAATAGCATTAGTCTCACCAAAATAATGGGACTAGGTAGAAATAAGACAACTAAACTAAAAGAACTATAATGTGCATTATAACCTAAGTGGAGAAACATGTTATTTAGAGGGTATACTTTATCTGAGTCCAGATTCCAGGGTTTTTTCTTCTAAATGATACAGTAACTCATTCTGGGTAAAGATAACTTCAACAAAACCACAAGTTAATAAGTGATGCTGCTTCCATTTCAATAGATTTCTCTTGTTGGCTACATTATGCCATGATTTCATCTTGTTCACAGGCCTTGTAGTGAAAGGCCTGTGTTGTTTCTATCATCTGCTCTAATGAACAGGAGTTGAAAGAGGTCATATCCAGATTCACTTCATTGCTGTGTTCTGGGATTATGAAATAAAGGTAGAATGACCTTAGGAAAGACCTTTCTATAAGCGTAAATTATTGCTTGAAAGCTCTTTAGGACAAAGGGGTTTATTTATTTTCCACTACTTGCAATTTCTGTTCACAGATGCCTGAACACATTCACATTTCTCATGCTCTGAAATGCATTGCTAGGTGCATGTGTGTGTGCTATATACAGTTCAGATTCATACACTGGTCTTAATGGTTCATTTTTATTAAGAAAATTCTTTGGAAAGTAAGGGGTGATGCTGTCAAGTGTCATGTGTAGGCCAATGGGTTACTTCTACACCTCTGAACTAATGCAAGGACTGTCTCCTACTATTTGTTAAGCACTTTGCACAGTAAGATCCAGATTCCGGTCAAGACCATATTAAGAGGGCCTCAGACACACAGGACAAGTGCATTTTGCTTTCTGTTCTCCTGTTTTTTTCTTTCCCTGAAGTCCAAGCAAAGTTTACGGTGCTAGAACAAGTACCGGAATTGGTATCAGTGTCTGGCTATATCAGGGCTTGGAGCAGAGAAGACTGTGAACTTCGTAAGGCCAAATTGTTTCTTAGAGCAGTGATATTGGTCTAATATCAAGGAGTTGACGTGTTCCTTTTTGATGTTTATGTGTATATGAGTGATGACAGCAGAAGAAAAAACAATGTAAAGATGCTTAAATATTTTAAAATACTTTTAAACTGAGGAGGTGTTTATCACAGATCAATAATGAAGGTCACATTTAGTCTTAAGGGACAAAATTTACTTCACAGTTTTGTATAAATCTTTCAGTTCAAATTTTTTTTCTTATTCTTTGGAAGAGAAATGCTTACATTTACAGCAAGGAATATGTCTTTGGAGAATTTCGAATGAGTTTAAATCATTATCTACTAGTATTCTCATGCAGCTTGACATGACTATATTTATTGTCATGTTAAATATCTGTCATCCATCATCATCAACAGGAACCATATCGATACGTAAAGGGGTCAAATCTAGGATTCTTATTCATGTTATTGAGCATTGATTCTCTGATTCACCAATGTAGATCTCTGCAGTAAATGAACAAGAGGCTGGGCTATAAACTCAATTGAAAGTTTCAGGGAGTGTCTAGAAATACTGTCGTCTGTCAGAGGAGAACTCCTAAAGTATTGCAAAACTACCAAACATTTTCTTTGGCCAGATGAAGAATCTCCGTAACATGTGACACATTCCAGTAGTAGTTGGTGTCCAGCACAGGGTGAAAAATTTCTTAAGCCTACAAGTGTGAAAGCATGGATTTATGAATCTAAGAGTGATTTGCTGTACTGCATAGATAAACACATGGACTGTCTTTGTCCACTCACATAAAATATGTGAATTAGAAAGAAACTAGTGGTTGGCTTAAACATCACCCTTGCATTTTCACTTGGTGAATCCTGAGGGAGTGGGGCTTATAAGTCTTGCAAAAGCTCGTTTCAGCTTTTATAAACCTTTATATAGAACAACTTTTTTTTCTCAGCTGTAAGGGTTCAATTTACAATTACTGTTTCTTACTGTGCAAATATTTCAGAGCCTTCTGTATTAACAAGAAAGTAACATATCATTCCATCACTGGAAGTGTTCAAGACCGGGTTGGATGGGGCTTTGAAAAACCTGCTTTAGTAGGAGGTGTCCTTACCCATAACAGGGAGATTGGAACCAGGTGATCTCTCAGATCCCTTCCAATACAAATCATTACATGATCATATGATGGTCAATGCAGTTTGGCGGCAGTAGGTTTGTCAAGGATTTGCACTGGCAAAAATTAGAAGGTATAGAAATTTGGCACAAGACACCAATGGTCTAATAGTTTTTATTTGTTTTCTGATTCCTGGAGTATTCAGAGTGGTTTATAAGATCTCACTTAGTCCTGTCCCCTCAGTAACTTTTCCTTCTTTAATTTAATTGTTATTTCTTATCGGGTTTTTTTGAGTGGACTTGCTATCTGAGGAGATCATGGGACAATGAAAATAGCCACAGGTGTTTCCTTCAGTCCAAGTGAGCAAGTCAAGCTTGCTTAAGCAAGAAAAATAAGAAGAAGTAAAAGAAGCTAATCGTTCCTTTCTCAAAATAGTTTTTTTAAATGTGAACACAAATTTCTGGATAAGTCTAACGAGAAGAAAAAAGAAGTATTTCTACCTTCACTCTAAGTAGAGTTCTCTTTAGGGTTCTGTAAGATTTTAGTAAAGGGAAACAATGAGCCATCCAAATGGAATAACTTTCTATTTTTTTTAGAGATTCAGATTCTTTCTTTTATATTCTCAGATACTATTATCTGTCTCTACAAATTTTGGGGAGTTTCTGGTAGGGAACTATCTACCAGAAAATCTCTCACAGTGAACAGTTTTATACCTACCATGATCACCAATGACAAATCTGAAAAAATGTATAAAAGAAAATAAAAATATATTTTACCATGGAAGGGAAACAAGAGATTTGGGACTTGAGGAAAAGATCTTTTCCCAGAAGGCATGAGCCATGGGACTGTGAGAAGCATGTACAGACTACACAGTCATGGACATGATGTAGAGGAAAGGACTTGATGCTTATTGTTCATCCTCCTAATTTCTTATGCTTTCTTTAAGAAATAAATTTAGGTGTATAGATTAGAAAAGAGCTCCAGCATCTTCTAACATGTCTCAGGAGTTGGATCACTTAGGTGATACATTGCAGGAGTGTCCAAGTTGCATAATACTAAGATGTATTAAAATGTAACATTTAAAATCCGGCATAAAAGTACCTTAGATCAATTCAGGGGTTTATGACTTCTTCAGAGTTCTAGAAGTATGGCTTCATGACAACCAAGGCATCCATTCTCTTAATATGAAATGTAAAAATAATCCTCAAAAGTGATTTTTAAAAATTCTTCAAAAGTGCCTTTTCCATTTTATTTAACTACAACATGCAATATAAATAAATTTGCCAGTGTTTATTTGAGAAAATTAGATGACTTACTGGTGGATTACAGTTCATGAATAATACATTCTCCTGAACTCATTCCAATAAGTATTTATCTCATGCAATAAAAAACCCCTTCTATTTATATTCTGTATACTTTTATTTTGCATGCTTATTTCAGTATTTAGTATCATCCATGGGCTCAGAAAAAGTAGAATGCTTCACTGAAGAGTTTTCCTTCTTCAAGATCTTTAATAGATTTTAGTCCCCATGAAAATAAATCTGTGAAGAATTCTGGCTGATGATAATAAATAAAGCTTTGCAATATCAATTTACCATCACTGCTTGATGTCTTTTGGAAATTGTTTTTTTTCTATTCTAGTCCAACAAACAGAGACAAGCCGTCTGCTTTGGAAATCCTTTTATTGACCCTAGCTACTTACAAACTCCACAAACATCTATTTCTAGTGTATCACAATCGTGTCTTCATGTTTTAACAATATCTATCACATAGTCAGCAGGCATAGGATCCTGTCACAAAGAGCAGGTATTATTTACTAAAATATGAATTTTTAATTTATTACCTTTGTTTCTATGAATCCAAGTGTTTAAAGAAAGCTACAATGCACAATTCAAATTTATAATGTCAAATCAGGATTAATCAGGTGTAGATTCACAAAAATTAGAACAATCACTTATAGCAATGCAACAGTAGCTGTTTCAAGTGAACAGTTTGTTCAGAATAAAAATTACTGTGATGAAAATTATTTATCTGCAATTAAACCGTTTGCTTTCTTCAGAGCAGGGCTTTCTTAGGATAACAGGAAAAAAATAATTTTAATTATTTTTATCTTTCTGTTCAAAATTACTCATAATGTAGTAATGATTTCAAGAAATGAGATATTAACGAGTTCTTCAAATACACTTTAAACTTGAACATCCCACTCTATTGTCACGCACAGCATGGCAAATTATATTCTATTGCTAGAAAACTTGTATGTGTCATTACAATAATTATTATGAGTTATCTCTTGTTAATGGTAGGTCTGGCCAAAGGCTATTCAACATTGCCCGTTCCCTACTTTAAGCAAGATCAAATGCAGCTTTTAGACCCAGACTCCACATCACTAGTAGCTAATTATGAAAGGGCCAAAGCTCCCAAAGATCCTGAATTTAGCATATACTCACAGCTGAAGATCTGTATAACGTCTCACATGATTTAACTGAGAGCCTTCATTTAACACCAGATTGGTTCTGCTGGACAAAACGTTGTTGGTGTGGTCTCTTTTCAAGCTACCTAGAATCAGGCATGCTTGAATAGTTGCACAAACAACATGGAACTGCTAAATTAAAGACTGTCAGTACTTTGTTGGCTATATATGGCATAGGTGACTGATGAAAGTGTGAAAAGAAGGAATCATGATTTCCTAAACTGCTTGAGTTATATGTAGATGGTCTTGGTATTGTGGAGTTGCAGTGCAGACTGAATTGTTAAAGAATTGTATTTTTACAAGCGCTTGCATACAAACACAAATATTATGGAATATCTGGAAAAGAAATACTGCTGTAAAGAGATGTGGTGCTTAGAAGCTGAATCACCTGAACGTGTAAGAGATAAAATGACGTATGTTGTCCCTTCTACACTGTTTTGCTTTAAGATTATGTATTATGCCTCTGTGAGTGAAAGTCCTTACAAAACAGGGATAAGAGCCTGGGATGTATCTGAAGTATTGCATTACTGTACCAGTGTGGGATCTGATATCCAACTGATTATTTTTTCAAAATAAATAAGCAAAAAGGATGCATGCTCAGGAAGTATACAAAGTTCCTCAAATTTGTTATCCTTGTATAATGACATGCTTCCTCTAGGGGCACTGCACACACCTGGAGGAACTGTGATGAGGTACCAAACTATTGGTGTGATCAAAAAGCATAAAATGTTTTATGGTCCTGGAAGTAGGAAACCAGCTGAAAGGAAGGAAGTAGAATGAGAAGGATATTTTCTTCCAAAAAAAACCAACCAAAAATCAAACAGCTGTGACAAACAACTGCAGGACAAGTTAATGTGGATTTTGTGGAGAGCTTCTTCAGACAGGTGTCAACCAAAGCCTGTAAACCCAGAATCAATCCAGCAACAAAAGATGAACTGACTGTTGTATGTGAACAAAAGCAAAACTGATTTCAGGAGACAGGAAATCTGTTGGTTCAAATTAAACTGTTTTCTTCTTGTCTGTTCTTCTGAGGACATGAAGAACAGTAGTCACATCTCTTACCATATTCTCTTTTTTTTTTTCATTTCTACATTAAAAAAAAATAAAAATCTAGCCTGTTTTGAGACATTCAGTAGAGAAGGTAACAATGAAGTTAAAATTCAGCAAGAAACAAGAGCCTGACAAGTTAAAATGTTCCTAGCCAAACAGACATTTACAACATTTTTGCTTTCTGATTAACAACAGCTAACGGGGACAACTAAGGAAAATGCTTGTTTAAAATCTAGTCACTTTAGATTCACTCTTGGAATAAACTTTACTGTCAATAAAACCAGAAAGGAGAAAATTGTATATTCTCTATATTCAAGGATAAAAACAAGTAACAAGACATACCACAAAACCATTATGCAAACAAAAAGGCTCAAAAGAAGTACAAATGAAATTTCTAAAACACTTTGTCAAATTTTTATCTGTTGAGATAAACCATCAACCTCTTCCTACTGGAACAGTTAATTCAGAAGGACTTGATAAGTAACATCTTCCATTTCAGGAAGATGTGAAAACTAATATACAGTTTGTATCATGGAACAGACCATCTGCTGTGAAAAGTTCCCATATCAAGAGAACAGAGGGACTAGTTCCCAATTAATTAGCTATTTTAGGAGACTTGGATGTACTCTTTCCAAGATGGTTACAATTGATAAGACAATCATCTGTCTGTCAAGCTGTGTCTGTTTGCCTGTTAGTCTAGCTAGAATATTGGAGAAAAGTCAGAGAGATGTTTATTGTTCATAGCTTTCTTCTCCCTTCCTCCCTCACCAAATAAAAGCCATCCCAGGAACCGAATCATTGAATGTAGTCATTTTTATCCAAAGTTGTTTTGTTCTCATGTTCATGGTAAACATACAAATGTCCCAATGAAGGCATATCAAGGACAAAGGGTGTTATGGGAGTAGATTTCAGATGTTATTTATAGCAAGATTTTCTAATGCAGAGCTATTAATAGCAACTTATTGCATAAGAGGTGAATGAACAATACAGATGTCTCAGTCTCCACTGAAGGAGCTATTCTTTTCCTGAAGAAAAGCCCTGTTTGTACAAGGCACCATTTACAAGTCTATTGTGTTTTTTTATAGCTATGAAATAATGTTGTTTTTATCTCTTTCAGCTGAGCTGAGCTGCTGGCTTCCGTTTGGCAGCTTCACAAACAATCTGTGTGCAGTGAGCCACGCTTCGCAGGGCCCCAGAGCGAGTGACAGGAAAGATTGCACACCGAGACATGGAGACAGTGCGGTTTCCTCATAAAACCAAACTTTGAAGCCTAGGATCATAGAGAAGTCTAGGTAAAGGAGCGGGTATTTAAAAAGCCTGAGAGAGTTTCACAGACAGTAGCAAAAAAAATGTGGTTTAGCCCAATGCACTAAGAGGCCATAAAAGGTCATTTATAACATAGGTATATGAATAGATCTAGTCCTTTTTTTGAGTTGTTGGGTTTTTTGGTTTTGTTTTGTTGTTTGTTTGTTTGGGGGTTTTGCTTTGTTTTATTTTTTTTGTGTTCTTTCTTTTGTAAAACATAACTTTGACACCTTGTAATCCCCATGAACTGAAAGTAATTGCCAAACTGAGAACAGGGGAAACCATAAAGAAAAGTGTAATTTCCTTACACAGTGTGTGATGAAGCATCTTACTGTAAAGTGTTCTGGAAGCTATGCCTATAAAAGACCAAGCAGTAATTACAGTGGGACCTATAGCCATTTCCATAATAAAGTTGTAAAATCATGTCCATGCATTTGGTTAAGAAGACCACCTTCATCTCTAGGGAATGATCAGCTGTATATCCCTGAGTAACTAATTTACATGACTCTTGAATTGTCTAGCTACTTAGCAGCTCAAAACTGTACCAGAAAATTTGCTAGTCTTTGAGAAATCTTTCCTTATCCTACTTTTTTTTTTTTTTTTTTTTTTGGTTTCACAACAAAAAGATACCAGTAGCCAAATAGAAAGAGATGTTGGCAACCCAAATCCTTTTTAATCTTCACCCCCAACGCCCCCCCGGCTTGAGTTTTCCATGGTTCATAATTCTATTTAGTGAGATAAAAAAGACCACAAGTGAAGTGATTTGAAAATTGCATTGAAAAGATCTGGCAGGAATACACACCAGTTTATTTCCTGAAAACCTTTTTTAATTTCAAAACTCAGTTTTTGAAAGTAGTTGTGTCTTTTTTGGGGGATGGGACTTTTGTGCTACTTACAAATTTCCCCTCTAAAATAAGTTCATGGTATTACCACGAGGAAAATATTCATTAATCTGAATGATCTCTGTAACGATCTTCAAATAAACTGTCTGCATTTCAGGGGGTTTGTTTGAGATTGTTCAAGATAAGCCTGATCTGAAGAGCTGGTCTTATGGAATGAGTAGTTTTTCTTTTCATTGGGAAAACCACTTGATTCCTTGGAAACTGGGAACAGTTTTTTGGTTTCTGCTCCAGCTCTTCCAGTTTCAGTCAATAAGTTCAGAACAAAGGCATTATCTTCAAAACCGTGACAGTATAGACCTTACATCTCCACAAATCTGTCATGTAAGAGTAATGACAGGCATAATACAGAGTTTCTAGAGAAGGCTCATTTATGAACAGAAAACAAAATTTTATGACCTTTTCTTTGATCAAGTATATTCAATAAAATTTGACTATATATATTAGAGGAATTACAGTTGGGAAAATAATTAGACTAATATTTTTACTGAGAAACACAAGTAAAATTGTGACTGTCTTGACATTTAGAAACAGATAAAAAAATCTAATTTGTTGAAGGAATTAAATCACTAAAAATTATTCATGCACCTTTAGAAAAACAATGACATACCATCAACTAGATTTTCTCCCTTGAACGAAGCATGCAAATTAGTATCCAGATAGATTAATGAATTGAGAGAGCATGAATAGTGAATGTTTTTGACTCTTAAACAGAATAAGAAATGTGCATCCTCTCTAATCCATCATTCAGTTAGTATCTCCAGCAACAAGAAGTAAAATGACAGCATAAGGTCATCAACAAATACATTTTAGGAATCATATACAAAATAAAACCCCACCTCAGTGTACTGCTTCCTTACGTGACAGTTCTATAAATTTGTTTCTGGGATCATGGATCATGTTGCCAGCGTCCTCTGAAATGATCCCTGTAAATACCTTCTCCCTTCTGATTTGCTGTGAACTATACTTGACAAAAATGTTTATTATTATTGAAATTATTTATTTTTATATTGATTCACATCTAAGATCATGTTGATCTTCAGATTTAATCAGATACTTCACAGCAATATGGTGGATTTTTTATTATGCTACATTTCATTCAAATATAGAGCAGTTGAAAGCAAGTTTTGTTTTGTTCTGTTTTTGTTAGATCAGCTTGTGTATGAGAAGGTATTTTAAAGATTTCATGGTTGGCAGAAAATTACTTCTACAATGTACTTTACTATGAACGGTTATATTCTCTTGTGATGGCGATTTTGGAATCAAGAACAGCACCATGTAAATTAAATAGTCTTTAGTGCATTATAAATAATTCTCTCAGTGAATATTTTCTTTCTGAAAGCTGCAGTGGAAACTGTAGTCCTTTATTCTACCATATACTACAGGCCAAGTCTGGTACAAACAGCTGCAAGGGAGTTCCCCACAATTGCCCTGCCAACAACTTGAAGTCTGATTTGAAAAACCTAACCTCTGCATGAGTATTTTAGACACTGCATTAGCAAAACCTGGCTTTTTGCTAAGAACAACCCGACAGTCATACAGATTTGAATGAAGTGTCTGAAGCTTTCAGATTTTCTAATACACACCCCAGATACTCGCCAAACTCTTTTCATTTTAGCCAGGATCATAAGCAGATGCACAGCACCAAACATAGGTACAAAATAAGCATATACTGTTAATATTCTTTAAGCCATTCTTTACTTTAAAAAAATGTTTACACTATGATTTCAAATAAAACACTGTAAGATCTATAGGCTTATTTCTTTTAGTCATCAGTACCTGAAGATCTATGCATATTTATCAGTTTGATTTTATATACAACAATGTCTTTGTTTATCAGGTTGCTGAAGACTAGAAAACAGATTCCTGGCTTCTTTCACTTTTCTAGGTCTATTGAGCCATGGCATGTAAGAAATTACTGGTGTCTGTAAGTATATGACATCTCATCAGTAAAGAATGTAATGATGTCTTCGGTTCATGAAGTAAAATTATTTCAAGTTTCAAAGGAACTCCAGGAAAGGGTCAGAAGGTGGTACACCAAGAAATAAATCATAGGTGTCTATAGGGAGTTTCTTTTGTGTTAAAGGAAAGATTAGTTACAGATGCAAGGTTTGACAAGAAGTTGAACTATAGGTGGGCCCGTGCCTAGTGGTTCAAGCAGAGGACTGAGAGTTGAGACTTTTGACTCTTCCTGCTACTGAATACATGTCTTTGAGCAATTTAACCTTCTGCCTTTTGTTTACCTTTCAGTAAAGCAGATATACCTATAATTTTAAAGTGCTAAAGTTTACTTAGGATTTCAGCAAGTCAATAAAGAAGAGATTTCTTTTCCACTATCAATATGGTTGAGTAGACTTCATTTCATTACTGAGAGGAAAGTGGTTTTACACAAGCATTTTTTATATTGCATTGTATGGAAGAATATTCTTCTAAAAACATTGAGAAATTAAATACTGCCACAAGCTTAGGTAAGTCATATCCAAAAAAACCTGAATAGATTCAATGAAAATCTAATAAAATGACAGTTAAGTGGAGATTCTTTCATTGGTTCCAAATGATAAATCATAAAGCTCTAAAGCCAAGAACTATGTCAGATACATATAAAACATAAGGAATAATGTCTATATTTTATATAATAAAAGTACCTTCCACTAAGGTGAGATAAACAGTGATTTTCACATGACCTCTGCATTTGTATTTTAAATTTATAGAATTGGAAGAAATTTAAGGAAATGTAAGCTGAGGAGAAAATTAAATGACTGAAGGGATGATATATACCAAGTTTAGAGATATGTAAAGAAATCACAATGAATAGATTTTCATAAACATTTATGTGTGACTAGTTGAAAGAATAAGCTTTCAAGTTAAGATGATATGTGCATTGAGAACAAAGTTTGAATCCATAGCTAGGGATACAAACTAAAGATTAGGAATTAATGAAACAGATTTCACTATTGTTGTCCTGGAAGTTATTTGACCTCAGTGAACTGTAAGAAATTCCTTTCCACAACTCAGTTTTGTTTATTGACTGCATTAATGAAGCTTATTTTGGTTTTGATAAATCACTAGTATACCTGAAAAGGAGTTTGGTATATTATAAACTGCTTTATGAAAGCACTACATTCACATATACAAAATACACTTACTGCTATGTCTAATTTATTAAGCACCTGTTCTGGGGTACTTTAAAATAGATGACATAAAAGATAAAAATTTGTATATACCTAACAATTTGCATATGACAAAACAATATAGTGTGCTATAAATAAGAACCTGTAATAACCTATCTTCAGCAACATAGTGTTTATACAGGTTCAAAATTTTCCAAAAATGTGAATGCCTTTGTTTATGACATGCTACATTATAGTATGTATATTGTTGTATAGTATATCATATAGTGTATTTTATGCCTATAATGTAAAGATGGGAAGCTTGAATAATGTGTCAAATAATAAATAGCATCCACCTTCTGCGTCATCGTTATTTCCAAAATGGGCAGGCCTACAGAGGCTGATCCGAAGGTAGTGGGCTATCTCCGCTGGCTGTTCACGATCAGTTACAGATTGATCTTCTCAATTCTCAAAGACTTATGTACATTAAAGTTATCTCGAAACAATAGAAGTGTGAGTGACTGATCGCAAGGCCTCTATATGAAAGAATTCAGTACCCCGACAACAGTAAATGGAGAAATACTTTTACAGTTATTAGGGCATCCTTGAACATCCCAAATTGCTCAGGACCACACTCAATTGTGACATATCCTGGATTAGGAAACATGCCATAACATTGATTCTAGTAATAGCTTTCTGTAGTTTATGTTATGGACTGAAGCTCAACAATTTTGCACTTCTCTCAGTGCAATCGCTTTCAAGTTCGTGGATTATTTTTTCAACAGCCCTAACTCCAGTGATGTAGAATTGAAGACACTACCACCCATGACTTCCCATAGACATTTTTAAGAGGATGTTAGCAAGGTCTTCTGAAGGCAGATCCAGGCATTCACTGACTGCCCTCTGAGTTGGCTAGACACTGCATATTTGCATCACTGTGACACCAAGCCCAATCTAAAACCTTTGCCACTCAGCCGAGCTTAAATTTTTTTGGCATAATAGCCACTGCAGTGCAACTTCCAGGTTAGATCTAGGTCGCATACTATTGCTTTGAAGACAGGACACAGAAAGCAAATTCACTGCAATCATTTTTTGCCATTTAAAATGTATATATTGCATGCTAGTTATCTATGTTGTTTACAGTTAATGGAGAGAAAGGGAGAAACTCCAGAATGTCTGTGAACCCAACTTGTAACAAATGTGTGTTTGAATTGTTGGTAGGTAACCCTGTAAGCTGCTTTTATTAGTCCAAATAACTAGCACAAAGTACAAGTTTACCATTTTGAATTCTAATGTTGGTTTGCTAGATGTCAGCTGCACATGCTGGTTAGAAATCTGATAGTCCCCTTAAATTTATTAGGGCTTAAGTGATATTCAGCTTCCTAAGTGGAAGATTAGCATTCCATAAAAGCTTTCACAGCCACTAAAGAAGGTAAGATTTCAGCAGCTCAATTCCTTAAATGTATGTGTCAAATTTCAAGATTAGATGGCTTGCTCTCTATTCTCCACTGGTTGTAGTGAGTCCCTTTTCACCAATTCTAGACAACTTGCTTTGTAAAGAACAATAATCCGTGTTTCACAAAATCAGAAGCTGATCAGTTCACCCAAGGAGCGTGAAGTCCTCAGTCTGATCTGTCCTGTCCTAAAGATCAATGACAACATTATTTTTTTGTCTTTAGCTGATACTATTGCAGTGAAGAAAGAAAATTAACATGAATGGTATCCAGAGAAAGAGAATGCACATGAGACAGTGTTAGCCTTTCAGGTCAGTGACAGGAGCATTCTTCTAGCAAGGGGAAATTCTGTTCCCTTTTGAACACTGTCCATGTATTTTACCACACAAACCATGTGACAGTGCTCAGGCAGAGAAGGAGTCAAGGTCTTCAAAATCCTGATCAAGTCCTTCAGCTGCCAGACTGATACTTCAGTTTTCTAGAGGAGAGGATGGGTGAGGAAAACATATGAGTAAGGTGATCATCTAAATTGAAACACGTAACATAAATAAGAGGAGAGGGAACTGAACCCAATGTTATACAGGTATCCTGCTGAATGCTGCAGACATGCCTTACCAGAGAGGAGAGATACAGGTTAGGCAGCTGCTCTACTCAGTATGTTCATCTCAGCAGATTCCACTCAACTTCACGCTCTGCATGTAGTTCACTGGGAACATAGATGACAAACATAAGTTATGAATTCTGTCAAGTCATCATGTGGAAGTCAAATACGGTAAAATCGAATGTTCTCAAATCTACATGTCTTTTATGGATCTCTCCTTTTGGACCTACTTCTTGTTTACATCACATCCTCCTTTCACAGCTCTGGTAACTTAAACAGTTATAAAACGAAAGCATACTCAGTTTTGCTTCACTTTGAGAAAGGTGCACAACATCAGAACATGGAAGGGGGCTTTACAATAAATTAGAGACAGACTTTTCATCCTTATCCACTATCAAGAACTTATTTGTACCGTCACATATGATGTATTCTCCATTCCACATCTTCCTGAATATTAACAGACAGGGGTCATAAAACATTAATGGTTCTGGACCCTCACAAAGTTGTCTGCTACAGACCTCTTACATCAGTTATCAAATAGTAAGTCTTCAACTCTAAAATACAATTTCCTGAGCAGAAGTCCTCAAGAAGTTCCCTAAGTACAGTTAAGCTTTCTATGGCTTTCACTCAAGAGTTGTCAAAGCAGGTATAAGTCAACTCAGAAACTTTACTTAGCCACCACCTCAGCTAACCTTACTCTATAAATAGAAAGAGGGTCCTAGAGTCCAGTGAGGTCCTTCTGGTGTATGTGTTCTTTGATCTCACGTCTATTCCCATCCTACTAAATTGTCTCTAACCAACAGGAAGATGTAGTTTTCACCTCTCCTCTTTTTGGATAAGCCAGCACTGACAAGGCTGAGTGGACATTTTAAGGATCACCTTCGCCTCAGTAGGGGTCAAGGAGACGAGTCTTCTCCTTGTCAAGGACTCTGTAAAAATAACTGAATAGCAAATAAAAAGGAGGATTTAAAAAGCATGCGTGTGCGAAAAACACCTAACACCCTCTATTTATTTTAAACAGAAAATAGATAATACACAGAGTACCTAAGATGCCGAAAGTCAATGAAAATAGAGAGAAGATCAACGAGGAAAAGATTTGCACACTTTTTTTGACATTAGTGTTTCATTTTGCTAGGGTGTTACAATAAACAAGCAAGTATCTGTGAAGCTATTAAAACACAGTAAAACTCCAGGCAGTTCAAGATACAATAACAAGGGACAAAAAGTTTATACTTTTACCCTTTTCCTTTCTAAATATAATGTTCTCTAATTTGAACTTTGCTCCAGAAAGTAGAGTTCTTTTGACAGTAAATGGTGCAGCAGTGCAGCAGGTTATGCCAACAGCTTCAGAGATCTATTTTAAACCTGAAGAGACAGGAACAATTAAATTTTTTATCTCCAGACCTTTTTAATGACAGAAAACAAGCCTGTCTGCTTCCGGAAGGATGATGTTTCTCACTCAGGAAAACACCAGGCTCCAGGATTTTATCCTTTACAAACTCTGAAAAACAGGAAAAAGGATTTCAGTTCCTGATATGCTAGCAATCTGTGTTAATTCATAATCATGCACCAGTGACTGGCTTGTTTGGGAAACATTATTTTTAGGGTTGAGAGCTACTTGTTGGATAAAAGCAGTAAGGATGTGAAAGGAAAATTCTACTTCATACAACTGATCAAGCTTTTCTCTGTTTCTTTTTCTTATATCTTCCTTACATTGATGAAAGACTAAACTACAATTTAGATGTATGTAAATGGAAGTATTATCAGGCAATGCTGGAGTGCAATTAATGCATTTTACCCCAGGCTACCGTGCTTGCTACAACTCTTCCAAAAGCTGTAGTCAATGCCTGTGGCAGTTTTGGAATCATTAAATTCATGTTTTGAGACACGGGAACCTACAGGATAAACTTCAATGAGAAATGAGCCATTGCTGTTTGGTAAGAGTGACAGAGATTTGAATGACAAACCCTGTTCATATTAGGGCTATTAGACTTTCCACTCCTGTAAATTATCGTTTTAGTAGGATTTCAAAATTTTAATTTTTTTTTTCCAGATTTGTGCTTTGCATCAAGAGTTTGCTTGCAGCTTCTCGTGCTTTCCCAAACTGTGATTTTACCAAATAAATGCTGGTGCTTTTGTGACTTAATGGACTCTCACAACTGCAGAAGGCAGCCTATTAAAAATTTATTCACAGGTGAGTACAGGCAGACAGTTCCAAACTAAAACATACAGGATCTGACCTGGCAGGACTGCCTGTCCAAGGAGTCAGATGCAGTTCAATCCCATAATACCTCTTCTAAAGTCAATATACCAGTCCTGGCAAAAGCTGTGTAATGAATTCATGAACTGGAGTTTTTGGTCTCTTACAGTCAACTATGAAAATCAAATTGAAAGTTCTTGGTGCCTTTACACTGTCTTTTGATCTCTGTTGAGAGATATTTTCCTCTTAAAAGTGGGCACAGAAAGCTGAATGCTTTCCCTGGATAATTTGCTGTGGTAAGTCACTCACTACAGCCCAATTATGCAGTGTATGGCCTCTGCCTGTGGGATGTCTATAGGGGAATCCTGTAGAGTATGCTATGGCCTGCAGGCACTGCAGCAGACTCTTTTAGGTAATTGTCCTAAATCTGTGACATGGCAGGAAAATAAATAATTTAATAAAAAAAGACCGGCATCCTGCAAACAGCTGGTAAACCATTCTTTGTGTCGTTTCACAGGATACATTCAGTAAATGTGTAACCAGTCCTCTTCTTCCTGTATCCATTTAAGTACATGGAAAAGCTGCTATTGACATCGAGACCTGTTGAAACAAGCCATACACACCATTGATGTGTGTCAAACCCTGCTGTGTGCAAGAAGGATATGTAAAAGGCACACAGTGTTTATACCAAAGCCTGCATCCTGCACAGCAAAGCAAAATTATAATTTCTGGATTTCCATTCTGCCAAGCCATAAATGGTTGTGGGATTTTTTTGTGCGGAAATCTTCAATGCTTGAGTAACGCTTTCAGATAAAATAAAAACTATATTAACGTTGGAATCATATCTAGTTGATTAATTTATTATCAGAGTATTCTATGTATTGCAATTTTGTAGCAGTACAGACAGACATTTTTAAGTAGCCATGCAATTGTGAAGCCTCATTTAAAATAGAAAATGTATCTCTCGTAATTTTACAGATAAAAGTGAGGCAGGGCATAGAACTGCAGAAAATCTTGAATGGTTCAGAGAAGTTGCTGCTGCATGTTTGAAAAAACAACTGCTTTTGAAATATATCAGTGACACTGAAATTGTCAGAATTCTTCATCATTTTGTTTTAGAAGAAATGTTACTCTGCTAAACTTATTAATCATTGGACATAGCAACAGCCAAATACTAGACCGGGGAAAAATTTCATAGACATGTCAAGAATATGGGGGACGAGGCACTTCAAACCTCATACTTCAAATTTCTTTTCCTTTTCGCCTAAACAAGACAAAAAGCAATGCCATACAAAGCCTGAAATAATGCACAAAATGTTTTCTTCTGGAAAGAATTCTTAAATATAAAAGGGGTTTTTTTTATTAGTAAATAGAGTATCTCCTGCATTTCCTCAAAGACTTTACTACCTCTGAAATTATACTTTCAGCAGTTTAAATCCCGGTGGTTCATTGGGAAAGCTGAGCATATAGAGCATATAGAACGGAATAAACACTTCACAGTTGCATAATGTGGTTAGTTCTCCAAATTTTGAGTGTAATTTTTTTTTTTTACTTTAGCTGTAAAGTGTCTTGGAAATTTTTGACTTTGTCATGTATCTATAAGACCAAGTGTATTACACTAGTGCTCCTTACTAACTTGGAAGGAGGTCTTGCATAAAATGGTAACACTCCATGGAACAGAAAGGTTTTTCTCATATGGAAAATATTTTCTGAGCTAGTAACTGAGGTATATTCCAAATGTCAGATGTATGTATTCCAAACAAAGCTTATACTTCTACACACCTTCAAAGTATATAAGGAAGGAAAAACATGTTATAAAAATGAAGGAATAGATCAAAGTGAAAACAGTTAGTCTTTATGGTCGGGCATGGCCTTTTTCTCACATGGATACAACTAACATCCTTGAATGACAATTTTCTTTCCTTTCGTATATGCATGTGAAGTATGTTATGTATTTAATTACATTAAAGGGCTGAGAAAGGCAGGTCTGACTTAGCTTTCGTCACATGAATCAGGATCTGTCTGCAGCTTAAGTCAGGGATCTTTTACTCAAAGCATTGACCAAATGTCATGCTCAGGACCTAAGAAATAGATTCTCACCAGTTTTGCAGTAGGATTGAATGTGCCTTTAAACATATAGTCACTGAAACATGACCTTACTTCTCAAGACTTTAAGAAATAAAAGAATGCTGAATGGGTTTTTCTGTGGTAATTCTGAGAGGTGGAATACTTGTGACCTTCTTTGGTTTCACATAAAATAGAACCAGTTTAACATGAATGTGCAAGTCGTTCAGTGAGCCAATTAAAATCCTAACTTTTTTTCTAAACCTTAGATTTTTGAACTACTGTTTCGTTAATTCTTTTTATGTCAGCATGCCCTCTGTCTTTCTTAGTTTACACATGAAATAGCTTTTTTTATGCTCCAGACTCCAGTGGGCGATAGCTGTTCAGAATTAAGATATAAGCAAATCAAAGCATTTCTCATTTGTCTTTCATTTTGACTTTAAACATTTCAAAATATCTAACTACATTTAGGTGAATTAAAAGGAAATATAAATTAACAATATCTCTCTCCCTCCATCTCTCTCTCATTTGGTGTCTCTCTCATATAATTTAACTAAAATTATGTAATCTTCTACAATTTGAACAGACCAATTAGAAAAGGGCATGAATAAATGCATAGTGCAGATGATGTGTACTGAACCATCCTTATTAAATCAAGGGATGAATCTGTTTTTGCCATTTCCATTGACAGTCCTCTTCCAGCTCACAGCCAGCTGGCAATTAATGGAATCAGATTTAAAACAGGCAATGGGGAGAAATCAGCTTCTGTGTAGTCATTCTTACACTAGACGTATGTGCATCTGCTTTACATATGCCTGCATTGTGTGTGGATTTGTGCTGGTATTGTATGTACAAGGATATATAATTTTTCCCCTGTGTGCTAGTTCAAATACGTGCAATAGATTTCCTTACACTTAGCCTCCCACAAAAAATAAAACATAATATTAATTTTTCTTAAATCTTAATGATGATTTCGAAATAGACAGTAGTATTGTACTAAACAGATATAGTAGCTTATTAAGATTTAATCTTTTGTTTCTAAAGAAAAAAAAAAAAAAACAACAAAAAACAACACAAGCATAAAAAAAAGAGAGCGACACCTGTGTTAGAGAGTCAGCTGTACTTAGAATGCTTAGGTTTTAACAGAATTCAGAAAAGAAAATTAAACAGGACTAGTCTGATGGATTTCAAGCATTTTATTTTAAAAGTTTCTGAGGATTTTTTCTTTTTGAAATATTACCCATAGCTGAAAATAATTTGCAGTCAGAATTTTTTTCTGATGTTTTGGCTAAAATTTCCTTATTTCATACCAGTTCGATTATGTTTCTTGGTAGGTTCCCAGTTACTGGAACGGGGTCTGAGTGAGATACCTGTATTGCTTATATAGTACATTAATTAGGTACCTCAGAATGGGATGCACGTGCACAACATACTAAAAAAGCTGTATGCATTCATTAGAAATGCTAAAGAAAAATATATGTATCTTGGATTTTCCCCATCTATCTGCCTGTAGCCCTGGATTATAGAAATATAAAGAACATAAAATGTAAACTTCAAGGCCCTCGTTCCCACAGAATCACTAAATTGCTATGGTTGGAAAAGACCTTCAAGATCATCAAGTTCAACCATTATGTACTCTACCAGGGCCACTACTACATTGTATCCTTAAGCACCATATCTGCATGGCTTTTAAATACATACAGGGATGGTGATTCAACCACTTCCCTGGGTAGCCTGTTCCAGTCTTTGATAACCCTTTTGGTATAGAAGTTTTCCTAATGTCCAACCTAAAGTTGCCCTGGCATAACTTGATAGATTTTCCTCTTGTCCTATCAGTTGTCAGAAGAGACCAACACCCGTCTCTCTACAACCTCCTTTCAGGAAGCCGTAGAAGGTCTCCCCTTGGCCTCCTTTTCTTCATATCCCTATCAGAAAATACAGAAATCAACTTTTAATGCTGGGATGCAACTGCAAGACAAGGAAGAGAACACAAGTGAGAGCACAGGGAGCGATCTGAGCACATACATTAGTGGTGAGATGTTCCATCAGAAAGCCTGAACTCTAAGCCTTGTCCTCAGCAGCTTCCACATCTTACCTAAGGCTGTTAAATGAAAATAGCATAAGCCATGTTTGGATCAGAACCCAAAATAATTCTTATTTTCCTCAAACCTCTTCCCAGTGACTACTCTCACCAATAAGCTGCTGTATTTTGTGTCCAGTCTTCCACAGCTTACAAGTCCTTTCGGCTCTATACACTGATGTGACTTCAGCAACAGGATGAATGCTCTGATCCCTTTCCCTTTTCTCTCCCCCAGCCTATAGCATTCTGCATGAAGATAGACTGTGTTCACTGGCATCCCATCAAGCTGAAGATTGGGATCTTAGCCTTCCAGTTGCTGGAAATCTGTCCTAGCCTTTTAGCTATTATGTTATAGAAGGCATATTCTCCTCCTGCGTTTCTGAATGAAAAGTTTGCTTTGTCTTCCTGTGGTTACTGTGCATTAGATTGGGCCTGTCAGAGAATTTCAGAGAGAAATCTTAAAAATTACCTACAGGAAAGCCTAATTGTGAATCCCAAATAGTTAACCTGGGAAGACACCATGCTATTAAGGTTTTCTACAATGATACTAGCTTGGGTATGTAAATAAAGAATGAATAATTTCCCGCTGCAGAACACTATAAGACACAATGAAAAATTTGTGCTGAAACATTCTTATTACCGCCCTAGTATTTTAATCCTCCAATTTACAATCCACTTGATGTATAAAATCTGTAAGCAACTTGACTTTAGAGAACTGGGCTATTTGTACATCATAATTCCATTACACCTACATTGGCTATGATTTTCTTTCCCCTCTAATTGATTCTTCCATTATTTTACTAATGATAAAAGTGAAATGTAAACCAGCGATTGCTGGGAACAATTTGCTTTGTAGTTATGATTATTTATATATTTTTCAGAAAACTACTCTGCAGCACCATCTAGTGAGAGTGAGAAAGACCAATTAATAGTGTTTCCATATTTGGAGAATCTCCCTGTATTTTCAGCCTGCATAGCTTCCTGTAATCTTAACAGATGCAAGAGAAGAACAGCCAAGTCTCCACGCAGAGAGCGCCTATGTGTGTATCCTCTGTCATGTCAGCCATCTTGAACAGAAAACCTACCCCAGAAAGAAAGGCTCTGCTACAGGAAGACTGTAGAGTCTTTGGACAAGGTGCTTTACAAAAGAATACAAAATGCACCATGACTATAAAATAATGTTCACTTTAGAACCAAAGTACCCATATTTTCATTGTGCTGATCCAAGCACATCAGCAGCAGTTAGCAACTTTTGTCGCTAATGATGGTGTAACTGAGAGCAGAATTTCTTCTAATAACTGATATGACCACCAAGTGTTCAAAGTGGTGAAGAAAATCCCAAGCAGTAAATAATGCAATTGGAGTCACAGGTCCTTGTCAGTATTAAGGTTTTGCCCAATTAAGAGTATTTTATTATGGAAATCTTTCCTTTGAAGGTGGAAAAAGGTGTACCTCGCTGCTGAGGAAACAAAAAAAAACTATTAATAATGATCTATGTAGGCAGTTATATAGATAAATAAATTAAATGCTCCATCACCACATACTGCAGCAACTACTATAGCACTGCCTAACACCTGAGTTGAATTCTAGCTCCACTAATTATCTTAGTGACTGATATGGCAACTCCCACTGTGAACATGGCAGCCATATGTCCATTTTATCCAGTGTCATTTGTGCAAGACAAATGCAGAGAAATACAATTCCTGTCTTGAAAAGAATGAGGAAATTTCAGTCTTTTTAATGCCAAAGGAAGTCAGATTACTTTGGGTCTAACAGTCTCAATCATAGGCTAATGGACATTCATATTTTTAATTCTATTTTTAAGAATGCTGATAAAAACAGGCCTTAGGAATGACAGAGACATTGCTTCTTTTAAATGAAGAACAAGTACATCTATACAAATATAAAATGTCTGTTAGGAGATAATTCTTGAGTTTTGTGGACAATAGTTTAGTCAGAATTCTGCTAAGTATAAAATGACTGTTACAACATCCAGAGTTTTCTGATTCTCCAGACACAACTGAAAGCAGTTGGCCAGTGGACTATCAGACCACTTTTCTCCAGCCTTTTCTTTATCAGTTTATTCAGACTCAATCCTCAAATTCAGTTAGAGTCTGCAGATATCAATGAATGTTAAAAGAACTGAGCCTGAAATTATATGTTCTTTAGTACAGCAGAGTCTGTGGTTCTGTCTCTGAACACCAAGCATTTGTCTGAACTTAAGTAGTTATACCATCTGTAATAATAATAATAAAGTTTAACTGTAAAATACTGTATGCAGCTTACTAAACTCACAGCAGAAAAGCTTCATGATAAAACAGAATCTATCGTGACAAAAACACTAAGTTCTGAACTTCTCGAATTTAAAAATGCGTTATGGGTTTATAGGTGAAGACATTGTATAAATAAGTAGTCTTAAATGCTAAGAAAACCTTGAACATGAAAAGTAATCCAAGTCACTAATTTATCAAATCTTCTTAGTGCTTAACTGATGTGGTTTTTTACTGTAGGAGCAGCTAGTATCATCAGCAGGTGTTTTTACATTCTACTAGAAAAGATAGATGTATTCTCAAATAAAGTTAGTATGCAAATCTGGATAGTGAAGGACTTCTGTATTTTGAAAAATCTTGTGAGCAAAAAAATATATATGCTAAATTATAATGCATAAAGTCACAAACAATTTCTGGATAAGTCTTTTTTTTTGTTCATCCTATATTCCATTATACTACCATCAGGATGCAATATCGTGCAAGCCCAATATGCTATTAGGCCCTACTGAACTTGAATGTAATTGATTTCTTAATACCATTACACGTGCTAAAATCAATCTGTCTGCTGAGCCATTGTAAAAATTCTTAAGTTGCGTAAGTATTCTTCACACTTTTCTTAGGTATGAGAAAAGGAGGTAGGAAATACCTTAGTCATTAAACAACGGATTATGCAATAAAGAAAAGAGATGAAACAACAAAAATGTTTTTAACCTCTTTTTTTTTTTTTTCACTTAGCACGAACTTTGAAGTGACTGATATAGGAACACCAAGCAGACCAATGATATTTGGATCTTCTTCTGAAGAAAGAAAATGAGAGAGGTGAGAATGGTCCCACAGTACTCAGTAGCTGCTTCAAAGCTCAAGTTTAGATCAATTTGTACTTAAAAATTGTCCTACTATTTTTTACAGGAGGTATATAAATACGAAGTGTTTATAAAAAGGGAGCAAAAGTAACAATGAATAGAGTGGAAGATGACCACAAATAAGCAAATATTTCCATGTTTCAATACAAATGAACAGTGATTTAAAAAAATTAATATTTTCTTTCAATACCATGTGCTCAAATGGGGTGATTACTTACTGAGGTACAGTCAATAGACATTAACTGCTTTAGGGTCTTTGTTCTCCATCAGTGTAGATGCTTACCTCACAACTGCCCATGAAGCCTTCAGGGGAGTTCTGCTAATACAATGTATTTCAAGAAGAGGACATCAGGGTTAGGTGGGGGCTAGGCAGCAGAGAGTGAACTCCTTCCAGTACTATTAGAGGTGATTCAGAAAGCTTCCAGTCAGTATCTCAGCTGCCTGTGATGTAGTTGGATAATTGTCACAAAGGGGATGTATTGCTCAAATTTGTTAATCCTACAATTCCCAAAGCTACTTGTTTTATTTTTCATCAAAGAACAGAGATTGTGGATATTATTCATGTTTAAATATTGAAGTTTTAAGCTGAGAAATTAACTGACATTTTACGCTTAAGCACAGGTATTTCAGGTATTTAAAATTATATACTAGTGGAACCTGACTATGCTTTACAAACTTACAAAGCTGTGCATTTTATTAGCACAATAAATGTGGGGACTTGATACCCAAACAATTGAGTTGATAGAGATGTCTGCTGTGCTTGCAGCTGACATTGTGTTGACAAAGTAGTTATTTGAATGCTTAACTCATGAATCACAATGGTTTCTATAAACATCTCATTCAATATAAAGGTCCATGAACTTGAAAGAATGTCAGAAAGAAATGTTATTTTCATATACTCTCCTATTCTATAACTAGTGTAGCAGAAAAAGGAAAAGTATTGAAGATAATATTAAAAAAATATGACTACAAAAAATCATATGAAAGTTTTGCTCAATTTGTCTTGTACCTACCACAAAAATAAAATCAGAGTGAACATTGAAACATAAACTTTCATATCATTTCCGTGCATAACATGTATTATATATTGCATACTGGGACTACTATGATACAAGGATGAGGTGGTGGACTTGGCAGTATTAGGTCAATGGTTGGACTCAATGATGTTAAAGGTCTTTTCCAACCTAAACGAATCTATGGTTCAATGATTAAGTACCAGGCTGCTGTCAAAGCGCTGAGGGTATCATTAAGCTTTACTATTGGTTGCTCAGAACCACACTTCAACCCATTCCAAGGCTGCTGGTTCCTCCCATTGATATTGCTGTAGGATTCTGTTCTCCATCTCATCTCCCTGGATGGTCTCTAGTTTGGCTTGTCACTTGTCTTGCCTTGTCTGGAGCTGTCAATGAACCCTGACACCAACGACTAGATCTGAATGCTGTGGCTAGCTCCTGTGGGACTGAGTCACCCTTGACTCCCAGCTCCACATCCCTCGCAAAGCAGCCCTGCTTACACCACTTCCTTTGTGTGGTGTCATTTCTGCACTTTCACTGTTCAGACATATATTCGATAAGCAATATGCATCACACTAGATAGTTCCAATTGTTTGGAGGTAAGGGAGAAAATAAATATTTGGATGAATGGTAATATTCAATTATAAGAGGAAATGTTTCTAAAAAGGTCATATGCCTTAGGCTTAAATTAATGACTGACTTATACGAATAATAAGAAATTTCAGTGTGTGTAAGGCATTGAAAATAAGAATGAATCAGTTTTAGAAAAACTACAGATTGAAGTGTCCTGTGAAGATAGTAGATGGAAAGAGATATTGTGTATTTTCTGTTTACACTCTGGATGCAAGTGTAATAGGAACACTGTATATTTAACAAGATACTTTTCTACAAGGTTAACCACAAAGCATAACTGGGATGTTACCATCAAATTAGCAGGAAGTCTTGATACTAGCAGTCGTTTTACCTGCAGCGTCATTGAAGATTTTCATTTAAAGCTGGAAATGACAAATCAGACAGTACACTAAACATAGAAGTCAGGAACAGGGGCAATAATTGTTACAGAAAACCACTGGAAAAAAAAAAAATAAAAATGCGAGCCAACATAGGCAGAAGCACTATGCGTAAAGGAGGAAGAAATAATCAAGTGTCAGAACCTGCCAGGACATATAATGAACTTCACTGCAGATGCAGTTTCTTTGTGCCTCTCAGGATCAGTCCATAAATGAATATAGAGGAAAACACTGATTCAGTTGGAAACAGATGAATGGTAGGTTACCATCTGTGACAGACTAACCATGAATGAAGAACACAATGCTATCAATGAGAAGGTATGGTGGGTTTAAAATTAGGAGTGCCCTGAGTAATGCAACTCATGTAATTTCTCTGTTCACAGCTTATTTAGTTTTAGGTGGTGTTCAGTGCAGGACATTGTATTTCAAGACACAGCTATGTGAAAGAGGGTTGATAAGAAATACCATCACATACATTCTTTCTGCAGCTCTTATCATAACAAGTAACACTTTCTTCTCAGCCCAGGCCCACAGGTGTCAGCAGAATTATACTTGAGCAGTAAGCACTCTTGTAAGCAGATGTGGATCGTAAATTTTTTAACTCAGAAAACTGTAATTATGGGGGATGGCCAAATGAACCGTTCTGAAGACAAGGGAATCCCATGACATGGTAGTAGCTGTATGGTCAAAACCAAGGAAGAATTATTTAACAAATAGTCTATTATAGTCTAGTTTTATACTATACCCAGGGCTTTTTTATTATTATTTTATTTGAAAGCTTTTGTATGCTATCTGGATTAATGTTGCTCCTATAAGAAAATCCCTAGATGGAAAAGATGTCTTTAGTAAAGAATTCCTGAGACTGCAGGCTGCGCTCCCAGGTGTAGTGTGTTCTCTGGATCATATAATGGGGGAAGTAAGTCAAGAACAGCACAGACTTCATGTGTATCAATGATGCCTGTAGCTCTGCTGTTGGTATCTCTAAGGAGTCTTCATTTTCCTTAAATTACTTCATTCCCTTACATTATTTGTGTTAAAGTAGACAGCAGGGTTACTCAGGACTCAATCCAGTGTAATCAGACTGTCACCCTACTGTATGCTCAGTGCTTTTGAAGAGCAAAATGCTGTTAAGAAACCATTCTCATTCATCCAAATCAAGACCCGGTGATGAAACCCTCTCCACTTTTTTTTTTTTTCTTCCTCCGTCCTTCCTGCACAAACATATATGCTTCACACAAAGGAATCAGACCATCTTTTGATTTTAAAAACTGTCTTGAATTGTAGCCATCTTGAAAAATAGAGCAAAATTATGGTTTTTTTTTATCTAAACAGTTTTGGTAGTTGTTACATATGAAAAATGTGAAACTTGAAGCTGCTTCCAAAATTAGATGATACACTAAATGTAGAATTAATGCATTAATTCTGTATTTTAAAATTGAATGAGCAGAGTTTTAAAAATGCTTACCTGTATTTAGACTTAAAAGCTACATTCAAAAGGTTCAGAACCCTTTTCTCAGTGATTTCTGGAAATCTTACCTAGAAATTCTGAGCAAGAAACAAAAACATAACAGGATAACTTAACAGATAAAGGAAACAGAAGAGTGGTGGTGATATCATACAACAAGATACCCTACAGGGGAAAATAATCAGAGATTTTTCATTAAAATTGTATTTTTTCCTCAGTATTCAAAGGATGAGTGATCTCTGACTTGTGTTCAATAAACAGGTGATCTGCATGCAGCTCTCAGAAATCCTAAGGCAAAAAAACTGCCAAGTGGAGTTTCAAATATTATAAAGAAGCCAAGAAAAGTGGGAGGTGGATAAAGAGAAGAAAAATTAATGAAATATTTGCTCAGAGAACATATCAATTCACAGTTTTCTTTCAACAATAAAAAACCCCAACTCTTTTTCCTGTAAATACTGTATTTTTAGAGAAAGGATCAGACAATGTATGATTAACATCCCAGAGGTTTTGCTTCATGGTGGCATGTTTCAACAGATGTATGAAAGTTGTGCCTAGGAAGGTGGGGTGTTTGAAGTTAAGCAGGTGCCCAGCCAGAACTGCTGAGATGGAGAGAAATCCTGGGACTTTCTAAAAGGGCAGGGAGACAACTGAGAGTGGATGAATTCTTACTAAGAAAGGTAACAAATGGCCAAGTGCAGATCTCCAAAAGGTCCAATACAGTCACCAATACTTTCTCTCCTTGCCAAATTCAGCATCATCTATTTAAAAAAAAAAAAAAAAAAAAAAAAAAAAGTTTTCGTGAAAGAAATAGTACTTTTTTTTTTAAGGGAGAGTAAGGGGGATGAGAAGCAAAAGCTAAAGAGAATAACTTGCAATACCTGCAGCTGTAAACCATCTCTCCTTGGTGTGGTTCAATCAATATGCATATGACTCTCAGTGCTTTACCAAATGTGTTGGTGAGTTACTGATGGTTCTGTATTTAATACATACTAAAAAGAAAATATTCAGTATTACCACAGTAGGCTCAGTTGTACAAGGAATAAGAGAAACATCATTAGTATTGAATAAGCAAGAAAGTGGCATTAATGATATCAATTGATGGATTAAACCTCAATGAAAGAGAGAAAAGAAGTGCTTCTGGGATGGAGCTCTGTTTTTAATTAAAACTGGTATTTTAAATTCCAGCTTAAAGAATGTACTAATAGACTAGTGGAGTAATGCACCAAAATCATGAATATTTGTTTTCTGCAAGAGAAAAATATGTTGTCTAGACAAAGAAAATATAAAATTAAAAGATTCCAGATACTAACAATAATTCTTGACTTATTGTTCATAGATAAATAATTTTTCATATTTACAGAAACTCCCAAAACTCTAAAGATATTTTGTTGTTCAGATTTATAAGGGGTAATTTAACAGAACAAGTAGATACTGTTATCAAAATATGGTAACATGTATACTTGAAGTATCCATAATAATCATTCTTTGGCGACAAAATACTACATACTTTCAGTTTGTTTTCCCTCCTTCACCTATTCTAAATGCTGTGTACTCATAATCTATAAAATGACCTTCTGTTTGTTTCATATATCCTTTAAACTAGTCACTGTCTAGTCAGCTACACATTCCTGATAGAAAAATAATAATAACAATTATGTTATGGTTTGCTTCATTATAAGCCTTGAAGATAATTACTGCAGAAGACTTATTACTTTATTTTCAAATTCCTGAAATATTTTGGACGGATTTGGATTTGCCATTTTTCTTCCACATAACTGTGGAGAAGCAGCACAGAAAGTAAAGGCATTAGTCACTAAAACAACTATGTGGGAAACTAGGATAGTTCAATTCCCTGACCTGGTCTTCCCTGTAAACCAAAGCAAATATCTGGGGACAAGAATTAGGATCATCTGCTTTAGGACCTAAGACAGTACTTGGAAGGAATTCAGCGTTTTAAGTACAAGATGCCTCCTCTCTCATGCCACCTGGCCACTGAGGTATCTATGTTCAGCTAACACTTTAAATTAAAATTGCAGAGGACACTTGATAGGAAGCATGCATGATACCATTCTAGGAGGGAGGAAATAGTGGTTTGAACCCTTTAATTGAGAAGGAGGTTGAACTTAGATCTTCTTGTTTCTGTATGAGTAGATTGGTAACCTGACTACTGTGGAAAAGTTTGTCACTATTTCCAATTCCTTCTCTTTCTCAGGCTCGATTTTAAGTTTGAACATTTTTTTTTTTTTTTTTTTTTTTGAACAATATTTAAGTACTGGAATTCCTGGNAAAGTCAGAAAGTAACCTCACAAGAGAATTATTGCTTCTGATGCTCAAGATAAATGGAAATGACCAATGTACAGCTCTGAATCAGGAACATGAGCTTGAGGCACAGAGAAGCTGAAATGCTTCCCCTTTGCCTGTCATCAGTTAGTCTGCATGTATGAGGAGATCCCCATTCAGTAGACTAGTGGTGTCCCCCAGTGATCAATACTGGGTCCAGTGCTATTCAATATATTCATCAATGACCTGTTCAAGGGGACAGAGTATACCCTCAGCAAGTTTGCTTATGATACAAAACTGGGAGGAGTGGCTGACATGCCGGAAAGCTGTGTTGCCATCCAGCGTGACCTAGACAGACTAGAGAGCTGGGCAGGGAGAAATCTAATGAAATTCAACAAGGGCAAGTGCAAAGTGCTGCATCTGAGGAAGAACAACCCCATGTATCAGTACAGGCTGGGGGCTGATTTGTTGGAGAGCAACTCTGGGGGAAAAGACCTGGGAGTCCTGG
>VWZK01022264.1:0-82149 GCA_013396935.1 Baryphthengus martii
AGAAAGAAAGAAAGACAAAGAAAGAAAGAGAAAAAGGAAGAAAGAAAAAGAAAAAGAAAGAGAGAAAGAGAAAGGAGCAAGAAAGGACAGAAAGGATGAGAAGAAAACTGGTGTTTGGGAGTGGTTTGGAAGACAATTTCTTCATCTTGGAGAGGGAGAGAGGGAAGCTTGGAGAACAACATTATACTGATTCCTGTTTGGAATAATTTATAAAATTGGATATGCCGATAAATCACATACATATAAATGTAAGCAACATCAACCCGGAGAACACACTACCGAGCAAACTGTAGAGCCTCCAGAAGGCTCGGCTGTTCCTCTCCTTCAAAACACACCCTTGCGCAATGCTCTACACTTTGCTTACAAGCTGAGGTCTCTTTTTTTTTTTTTTTTTTGGTCCCAGTAAACAGACAAAGAGAAATTCAAACCAAGCAGCAGACCCTGCTCGCTGGCTATACATAGGGGTTTCTGAGAGGGAAAACAATCCCAGCTAGTCTGAAAGCAAAAGGACATTGCTTAAAGACATTATTTCCCTCCCTCCCCCAACTTGCATTGTCCTTAGCTTTCCTTGTGTATAGATCATTGTTAAACGGGAGAATGCCACAATAGAAAGCCACTGAAAAATTGTAATGGACATATTCCCTTCTGGGCATTAATATAATCCAGCAAGCAGCTACTTTAGTTACCTTGTCTGTGACCTGTCCTTGTTCCCATTAAGAAGGTTTGCAATTCTACTTACAGAGTCCCCCTCCTTAGTGAAACAGTGTTCAAGCACAATTATATATTTCCAAATGGCAAGATAAGACCACATGTCAACATCTTCCTTCTCAAGTCCTAGATGCTACAAGTGAAAATGATGCCTTGGCTCTCTGCATGCTTCTATCTGGCTTTAATTAACTGATCAGAGCAATAATCTCAGCTAAAATGATTCCCAGTAAAAGGGTAGGAGGGAGCTGCTTTAGCGGGACTGGGTGAAGCTTTTCACTTAGCTACTACCTAAGCAAGAACCAAGAAGAAAGGGTCAGGGACTTTGGCTCAGCATCTTCTTAAGTTAGACAGCATTTGGATTTTTGGAGTCTGAGAGCAGGGTTCTGGATAAAGCCCGATAACTCCTAATGCTGCACCAACTGCATCAATAAAAGTTCAGGCATTGTTTTTGGGAGGTTGTTCAGGTTCCTGCAGAGAAAGAGAACCAATGTAAAATTGAGAGAAGAATCTACATTCAAATTCAAATCTTTCTCACAATCTCCCAAAGTACTTTGGATTTCAAATGACTTTGTAACAAGCCAAAATCTTGAAGGGGAAGAATCATTAACATTTGCCCCACTGTCTTAGCTTTATTTTTTTTCCCAGGGACCAAATGTCTGTCTAGTCATAAACAATGTTTTTTTCCCTACCTCTGCTACTTTATGGTGGCACTACACAACTCGGTAACCCTGTCTGTCTAATTCACTAGTACAAGAGACCAGATGTGTCTGTGCTCCAGCTGGAAGGCTGTACAGAACAAAGTTTTCCATGATAATCTGGTCAAAATGACATATTCCTATTCCATTGTAACGATGCAACACTGAAAGTACCAAACAGCAGTAAAACAAACACTTAATAGCATTTAACCGCATTTAAAACAAAGATCCTAAAGTGCTTTACAAGAATAAACTGTGCTTCACAACCATCTTGCTGGAATTTTACAGTGTCCATCACAAAGATTTTTCAGCTACAGATTATTTTTAGTTCGAGTTCAATTAGGTAAACTAAGGGACATAGGCTGAGAGTGTATCCAATGGGCATAGTCAATTAGTTTAAGTTCTGTTTGATTTTTTCACAATTTTAGACACGACATATGCATAGATCTCCAGTGAAGGTATAATGGCTTATTCACATTGTCCTCTAGATGAACAGAGTCCCATGTGTTTATTCAGTGCAGGGCTGGCTTACTTCAGTAGACTAGCACATATTAGCAAATTGAAAAGGAATGCAACAGCCCCTCTCCTATAAACACCACTTGGCTATTTAAGCTTACGCTGCACTAGAAATAGACTTATATCTCACAAACACCACCAAATGTCAGAGCCTATCATTTATTCACTGCACGCTATATTATCTTTCAAATCAGATTATACTTGTCCCTTACTATATAAAGCTGGAGAAAAATTCTCACACGTACAAAACACTTCTGCACTGAGGAATTATACTGCTTTTAAGTAAATTTACAGACTATGCAGTGAAGGTCAAACTACAAGGCAAAAGACTGAGATTTTGATTTGGGTCTTGCTCCTGGTTCAGTGACTGACCCCAAACACTTTTAGCATTTGTTTACCACACTGCCTTGCACTGAGATGCTGCTGGCTCTGCTTTCCGTTGTTCTACACCATCTGCTGTTGCTGTCCCTCACATCTTCTGCTTGCTTAAACAGGACCTCTGGAATACTGTCTGCTCCAAGCAGGATAAGGACAAACAGCCCCAGTATCTCCTAATGCTCACTCAACCTTTGTTCACCCAGGTGAAAACCACATGTAGTCAGGTCTATAGGCTGCAAATCTTCCTTCAAATGCTGCCTTCTTTTGGCCAAGTAAGGACCACATTCAGTTTTACTGCCTAGACATGGAAAAATGGTTCAAGTGAAAAAAAAAAAAAAAAAGTAACATTTGATGTGGCAGACAATGAAGCCTTAGGGTACGACCTTGTTTAATTAATCTGTTTTGAATTGCCAGTGTGAGACATATTTTGGGCTGTTCAGTTTTGCACACAGAAGATGTGCTCTGATCTTTTATGCCTCCCCTAGTTAAGCTAGGTTTCCACACCGACAGCAGAGCTATTGTGTGCATGACATTTACTGCTGGAAATGGATGCTGTGTCTTGGCAATGAATGGAAAATTTGAGCACTAGCAATGAAAAGATATCTTCACAGTGTTCCTCGGTCTCCTGTTAGTCATTCAACGTAGAGCAATTCAGCAGAGAGGAAACACGCTGGGTGAATGTCAGTGTTCCCAGCTCTGGCTGAAGAAAGAAAAACCTGCTATAAAACAGAGTATGGGTACTGAGCACAACAGGCTCCAGATTTTCAGTACACACCAATGAAAGCCTTCCTGACAGCTAAGTCCCAGCAACACAGCTGGGGGTTATTTGGAAAACATACAGTTTTCCTCATAGGAGAGTAAATTGGGATGCTTGTTTTCAGGTTCTGTGGAAAAATCTAATTGCTCCGAGGGATTTGTGGTTAGATGCAACTTTACCGCCTGCAGAAAGAAGACAGGTCAATAGGCTAGAAAACAGTGTCATCTGGACCAGCTTTTTACAACCTCACTTGAGAATGGTGCCCATGCTCTGTGTCTGACTGGATCCCAAGGAGCAAATACAGGTTCCGTGTGCGGGCACAGCTCTAAGATGTTGCATTCACTTACTATTTCACCATGTTTTATATCACTTACAGACTTCACCCAAAAATATTTGTCTCTCTGTCTTGCTCAGTGTCCTCTGTAGAGTGACAGCAAACCCTTTCCCAGCTGAAGCACTATGCAACCTTTTGAAAAGTAATTCACAGACCGCTTCACATCCCAAACGGTGTGTGTGTGCCCGACCACTGTGCACGCAGGCTGGCACTGCCAGGAGAATGGAGCCAAGTCCAGACTTTGTCTGCCGCAGGCTCCCTCACCATCTGACAAGTGTGCAGTGGTCCACAGATCTTTTCCTTACAGTGTCTTTGTAGGTACCCATCTGAGCATGTGAAGAACAAACATGAGCACAAGTCATTTAAAACTAACCTAGATTACTCAAAGCGACATGTAATACCCTGGATTTCTCATCTAGAGTTCATACTACTTTCAAGCCAGGGGCCAAATAAAAAGAAAGAGCTTGGCCAAGGCACAACATAGTTGTTGTAATCTCCCTGCCCTTAGCTATGCGGTGAGGATGACACTCTTCTGACTGATGTGTTGCATAATGATTTTTTGCATATCATCCTTCCTGTAATTAGATTGAAAGCTGCTGCCTAAAAGACATACTAGGTATTTATACCCTGTATTTTCTCATTTTTCTTCATACTGAAAAACAGAGAATATGACCAGCCATTTAGGGTGACCTTCATAGTTTTGCTCTTTTTGCAATACCATCCATTATAAATGTTAATTACAGCAACTGGTTTTAACCTTGTCATGGCTGGCAATGTAGATTAAAAAAGAATTCACATTTCAGTTGTTTGCAGATTCTAAAAAATACATAATTATTTGGCTATCAAAAAATGATTTGACATCATATCTAAAATATTGTTTCCTGCATGCTTTCAGAAAATCAGGGAAGGAGAGGGAGGGGTTTAGTGATTTCTTTTTCAGCTCTTAAAGAAGATTGAACTTAAACAGAGTCTATCAAGGATTTGAATTTAAGAAATTGTTACTGTATTTCTTTTAGGAAAGAGGAAAAGCTTCTCTCTTTCTTTTATGTTATTATTACAGTTTACTGTTACATATGAACTTTTTGTCAAGACAAAATTTTTCTGGGTAATCATGATGAAGTGTGTCTTTGGCTCTTAAATGAAATATAATTGTTTAATATTTACATTTTCTCCATTGCATTTTTACTGAATAGATTCTAGTAGTCACTGTACAGTGTATTTACTACACAATGCAATTTTAAAACATGCACAAATACACTACTGCACACAAATGTTTCAGCGGGAAAGTTAAAGATGTACTAATTTGGCATCACGGCTCCACAGTGTGAGGCACTGGGCAAGTTTTTATATTGGACAAGCAAGTAAATGTAGTTATCTGGAAGAAATAGAACAGATAAAGTAAAATATTTACACGAGCCTTAATTAGTCAAGGTGTTTGCTTCAAGAAGCACGTTTACATCGGTGCTAGTATACTAAAAAAATACAAAGGATGCACGTGAACATAAAACCAGACAAATGCATTTACAAATCAGGCTCCAGGTCACTGAACAAAAGATGTTGCCATTGATGCATAGTCACTGGTCTATAAAGAGAGATGTATATAATCTTAGTCTAATTTCCAGCAAACAGATGGCATAATTTGGCAAAACCCATTGTATCACAAGACCTTCCATCAACATTGCCAAGTCTGTAAGGTAATAACTACTTAATAGGTAACAGATTCCAGACTCAATGGATTTTTACCCCTGGAACTCTCCAAAAGGACACGCAGCAACATTAGTGGGAAGCTGGCACTGCTGCCTTTTTGTGGGGTGCGTTTCTACTCACGTAGCTATCTGTCAAGTGCAGCACGAATAGGGAGCTGCAGTGTAGCTCCCCAGGACTCTACAGAAATGGAGAGAGATCCATCAGAGAAAATTATATCAGCTGATCTGCAGAGCATAAAGGGTAGAGCCAGAAGGGCCCACTTTACCTTCCTTTATACTGTCGTGATGCCATTTGATGGAAAACAGCTGCTCTGGTCATGTTCTTCACACTATACCCAGCCCTGCCATGAGAACAAGTGGACAAGACCCAAGTGTCTGATGGTCTTATAATTTATTTTGTTTTCAGTAAATTTCATATACTATGTAAAATGACATTCTTGTGATTAAAACAGGGAATCACGATCAACATACCTCTCCTTCAGGCATTTACATGAAATTTCCACAAGTTACATCAGCACTGCCAGTACAGTATTAAGCCTAGTAAAATAGGATTTAAGAAAAGGTATCTGCCCATTTCACAATCTGAATACATGTCTAGTGACACTTCATCTGTAGTTATTCAGAAACTTGTCAAATACAATTTTTTTTCTGTCTTGCTTTAGCAGAGGAATCAATGCTTACATCCCAAATCAATAAACCACTACATCATTGATAATGATGGGTTATCAAGTAACTGATAGAAAGCACTGCATGCATAGAACTAGACTAAGCTTAAAGAGAGGTATGAATGTACCACCCCCATTCCTAGATTGGCATTATTAGTGCCCTTATTGATTCCTAGCATCAGTGGGATAACAGTTCTGTTTTTTTCCAGGGGGGAATAAATCAAGATCAGTTTAGATGTGACCACCTTCTCAGTTGGGATAGGTAGATCCCTGGGTCTCCAAACAGACAACCTGTTTCCTCAGCTTCCCAGAGTCCTGGGAAGCCTGGTTGCACAGGGGCTTGCCCGGCAAAGCCCCTGGCCATGAAGCTTCTCTACAGGCCCATCTTTTGGGGGTCAGTTGCCTCCTGTCCTGACTGAAGACCCCCTGGAGCTGGGGTGGCCTGTCAGAACATGAGGCCAGCAGGCAATGAGACACATCATGTGTGCAGTCACCTTTGAGCCAGGCTGCCTCCCCTCTTGCTTCTTTGCTGAACTCACAAGGCAAATGGACGTCTTGCTGCAGAAAGCCTCTATTCCAGTGCATGAAGCAGTCTTCTGCTGGAGACTCCTGCCAGAAAGCACACAAGCACTGCTCCTGCCACCTGGCAGAGAGCCACTGCGAAGCAGTAAGGTGTCCAGCCAGAAGTACAAGCTTTATCCTCAGAGCAGAAGGCTTTTTGATGGGAGCCATACTCCTCCTGGGCCAGGAAATGCCCGGGAACACTGTCCTTTCGTCCTGAAATAGCACAGCTGCACCTTGAATTCCAAACTGGATGCAGTTTGGCTCAAAAAGTGACTATCACAGTAAATTTTCCCAGGAGGAAGGACATTTTTTTCTTTATAGTGAGATAGCAAAACATAGAAGCAGAAGATATTTTATACAAACACATTTATGACTATCTTCCTAGAGCACTCACAAAAGCTGTTGTATTTGGCAATGACTTTAACAGTCACTTGTGTTATTCAGCTCTTTACCCTTAAATAACACTCCTAAATTGATTAGCTGCATCATTTTATCTGTCTGCTCCATGATGGTTCTGCAGGAAAAACGACCTCAGGTAAGTGCCCCCCCCGCCCCATATTTGCACGCTGTAAAAATCATTATTAGAAAAGAAACAGGAAAACCCATCCCTCTGAATTTTGCACTGCCTAATGCATACCCCAAAATAAGAGCACTGAACAAAACCTTCCTGTCATTTTATCTTTTACTTTCAGATCACTTTTTGTACACGAATCAGTGAAAACAGTCCCAGCTGCAGAAAGTGCACTGGCTCCAGCCACCGACAGGACTTGTAACCTGCTCAATAGTGGTAAGTCTCTATAGGTTCCATGTAGAAAAAGCCACACAGGAATCGTGGGAGAGATGCATTGTTTTAGATGGGCTACATGCACCTTCCACCAGTAGCTTCCTGCTTTTCTTTCCCCTCTTCTCTGTTTTACATCATTCCTCTTAGTAATGAAATGACTTCAGGCTTAGGATCTAAATCCAGGCACTTCTGTGAAAGTTTTGACCCAGACCGGCATATAAACCCTGTGAATCCAAATGTGGTTTCTAGTCTATTACTTCTGAGGTTTTCTTTTTTCTCTATTCAAGTCTCACCTTTTGCTGTAATCTTTGTAAGAATTATACAAAAAAAAATATGAAAGTGCAGGATTTAATTAAAGTAAATTTCACTCTCAACTACTTCAGAAAACGGACAGACCACTCATGCTGGAAGTCTCCTCCTGCTGCATTTGCTTCTCCTGCATCGCTGATGGCACATTTACATCCTCAAGCAAAGGCTCCAACCAATTCTTTTGTGTGATCTGAGACGGTGACAGTGCTGTCTGTTCTCTCAGTGCCAAAAGGCAAACCAAACGAGCCCAGAGATCTAAAGTAGCCCAAAAGAAACTTAACAAATCAGTCTCCTCTGGAGAGCTGCTCCTTCTCCAAATGATTTATGGCTTCGCCTACAGATCACAAAAATACATCATGGATCAAGAAGATAAAGACCACTATAAAGACAGAAAGGCTAGACTTGGAAATCCTATTCTAAAATGTCTTGCATACAAAATTAGTCACTGTAATCCTTACATAAAGTATTCAGTAGTTTGATAGACTGTTTTAGGAACGGAAACACCAGAAAACATTTTTTATATTTAACAATGTTAAACTTTTGGGTTTTGTCCTATAGCTGTTACTTTATGGTTTTGCTTACTGAGTCTTTTCTTTAAAATGATTCTGTGCAAGTTGCAGACAAATGTATAATATCTGCAGAGTGGAAATAAAACACAGATAAAATCATGGAGCCGTATTCTGTAGAAACTTGCTCTAATGTAAATCCCAAATAACTCTGCTGACCTCAATGGATTTAAACTGGATTTATAATGAGATACAGAAATTTTCCCATACTTCCACTGATTAAGCTTCAATGTCATTTACTTATAACCTTTTCTGAGCACAAAGACATTTTAGACAGTGTTACATAAGTGCCTTACTAGCTACAATATGTGACTTCAGTTATAAACCAATGATGTGAACAATTACAGTTTCTCCTTCTATCTGCTTTAGTATTGCTGGAACCAAAAAAATAGGTTTCCTTTTCTGAAAGCTCTACAGTATTATCTTTTTTTCTGATCCTGTTGTCTAACTCAAAGAATCACAAAAGGTATGTTTAGAAGAAACTCACTGGGTGACATATTTCATCCCCCTTCAAAATACCCTGATTTTTCTTTATTTAACTCTGTTTTCTCCAGCATCCTCTCAAATGTCCCAAACAATTCAACTTCTAGCACTTCTCAAGAAACTATTCTACATCGTTGCAATGATCTCAGGCAGAGTATGTTGACTTCAGCACTGTGAAATAAATACTTAGTCCAGAGTAGTATCTGACATGCCTAGAAAAAATTAGGAACAGAATGAAAAAAAACCCCTGAAACCTGGTGTAAGGCCAGGCCCTTGACATGTACCTGAGACAATACTGCCAAATTTGCCAGGGATTTTACCGCTTTGCATGACCTCAAACATCTCCTCTCTGGAAAGCAATTTCCATAGCCTCTGTCATGGAGCAATGCATCCCTCTCACAGCTTCACTTGGTGACGTTAAAGCCCAACACAACATTCCTGACATGAAAGACAGCTCCCGAGACCTGGGTTATTTTTGACACCATGCCTGCACAGATCATTCACAACCGGGAGAAGTTCTGGTGTGGAGGTTTGCAGTATCGGCGTACTTGCACTGGTGTGGCGCGTTCAAAAAGAAGATGCATAGTACAAGGTTTTCAAGACAGATATAAACAGTAGAGACAAGAAAGATCATTAATTGATAAGTATAAATACATACTACAGTATGATTCTCTTGTTTTCTTTCTGCTCAGCTATCAGTAGCAATTTTCCAACCTGTAAAGAACATATTTCAAATTTAGGAAGTCCTTTCATTTACATGGAAAAGGAATTACTATCTGTGTAACACTTTCATTCAGCAACAGAGATCTTCCATCAAAATGTAGTTCCTTTTGATTAAATACAACATTATTTGATAAGTGTAAAAATCTAGATATTTAGAAAAAAACAGTTAAGTTTTATGGCACTGACTCACACTCTGGAGCACTTGTGTAGGTGTTTACTGTATTAATCCTTATTTTATTTTCACATTTTGAAAATTTTAAATCTGAAAATGTGATTTTTACATATTCGCATTGACCTTTTGCATATATTTTGACTGGATATAAATGATGACAGAGTGGGATATCTGACCCTATTTACTGTAGCAGCTACAAAACCACTGCTTTCTAATAAGGCATTACTTTGATTTCTTCCCCATAAAATTTTGCAGGACTTTGTAAAATTGTACAATTGTGCATTACCCGCGTTGCATTTACAGAATCACAGAACATGTAACTGTGTCCTTGCCACAAAGATAGGCTGACACTCACGTGTTTGGAAGAAGAAATTAAGTCAAGATTCATTCCTGCAGGAAATCCTGTTTAAAGTCTGTGGAGTTCAGTATTACCTCATAAAATGTCGGAACTGACCTTGCAAACTCACATCTCTGTATTTTTTTTTTCAACTCAGTGGGACTAAGCCTGAGCCTACTTTCAGTGAACTGGCATTTAGCTCTGGCTCAAAGAAGGGAATGAGTGGGTAGAAACAGATCCTTTTTTTTTTTTATCTAGCAATTACCAGTCAGACTCTGTAACGCACGTTTCAGACCCATTTCTCCCATTAGGAATATGGTCTACATACTCTCACACCACCCAGCTGAAGGACTCAGGGTGCACAGGGCACAGAGCAGGATATTGATGGGTGCTCAGGCTGAACCTCAACATGGAACTGGCAGGTTCACCTCGGGTCCCACAATTTGTCTCTTCCATGCAGAGCAACTGAGGCCCTTCCCCAAAGATCCCTCCTGTCCTTATCAAACTTTTTCCACCCTGAAGGGCTGTGACTGACTTTCTGTTAATCCGCAGCTAGCCAAAACTGATTTTGTGCCAAGTATCTCACATTATCAACTGGAAAAAGAAAACCAACTCTGCAGTTGGCGTACATTGTTTTATCATCTATTATATTTTAAAGCATAGACAAATAAAAAACAGAACTTAAAAAGCCCTAAAAATAGTACCTAAAAGTGCTTTTCATTTGAAAACTACATAAACTTTGTCTCCCTTTTGTGAAGTTATGTGCTAAAGCAAACTGAGCAGAGTGTTGAAAAGGACTCGGTCAAATCGAGATGCATTTTCAACAGTGATAAAAATTAGGATAGGAAGCCATATACAAATTTGCACATGCCTCAGGAGGAGAGACTGTGGCAGATACACTGTTAGAAACAGTGGTAGAAGCAGGTCTCTTCTCCCCAGCAGTTATCACTACAGACAAGGAGAGTTAGAAGGAGAGAGTGATTGATTAGCTAAAGTAACACTCCTACAGTATCTCTGTTTTTCTGAATAACTTTATGTTTTAACCAAAAAAACAGCATCGTTCAGAATGCAGGCGGTTTGTCGTGGCACAGAAGGCAACTCACTCACAGTTTCATCAGCAGCTCCTTGTGTAAAAAGCCTTGTCTTCATTTAGACTGAGGTCTTTCAGAGCAAGGAAGAAGATTTTCTATAAATGAGGACTTCCCTCAAAGCACAGAAATTATTTGGGTACTTGCTGCGAACATGTGTATGTTGCCTTTCCCTTGACATATATTTTTCCATAAATATTGGACTATTTATGTATCAGCAGGACTAGTATCCTACGAAAAGACCCATTTCTCTGATGCTACCTTGCAGTGTTGTCCTGTCGGTCAGTCTGCTAGGGAGCTAACATTATTTAAAAGTAAAGGTTTTTTTAAACTAGCTGATTCTTAATAAAAACAAAGGAGATTTTACGATTTTATGATTATAAGGCTATAGAGAAAGGATTTGCCTTTTAAAAAAGAACTCAAAACATTAATGATAGGGTGGTCAAGTGCCACTTATCAACCGCAAATAACAATATTCAAGCCTTTTCAGTCTTTTCCCATGATAAAAAAAGATTGTGCTACTACAAGTCCATGTGTGTTACATACTGTATGTCTTTACCCCTTCCCCTCAGCATTTGCTTTTACCAAGCTATTTAATTTGGTCTTGGCATTTATATACCGTAGGAAACTATTAACCCGTGGAACATCCCTTTTCACAGCTATGATCTCGTAATTAAACATGGAATTGTCTTTGCCTATATAGCCTCAATTAATTACAACAAGCTAACCTTTATCTTTCTTCCATGTCCAATAGAGGGAACTGTTTGGGATGATTGTTTATACCATTCAAACTGCTCCCCCTGAACAACACCTCCAAGTGATGGCTCTTCCATCGCGGGACTGATTTGTCATCATTGGGGTTCACAAATAGCTCTGCAAGTCCTCCAAAGACAGGAGCTTGGGTCAAACAGAGAATCAAGACAGCCTCTACTCATCTCATCACCTGGCTTCACAGTTACTTCCTAACATCCCAGCGGTGTGGATCCAAAGCACCCTGATATACAAGAAGGAAGCAGGGATTAGGAAACATTAATGGCATATTCCTCCAGCCAAAGCACAACACCCTGCTTGAACACCAGTGAAGGAACTGTGCCTCACCTGTGGCAGGCTGGAAGTAAAAGAAATACCCACAACCATTCTCTTGCGTGTCAGTTAACAAATTAAAGCCTGGAATCAGGCTTTTGTGCGTTTCCATTTAACGCCTACAATGACATGACTAATTTATTCCATTTCAATTAGTTATTACTATTGTTATTATACTGCTTCTACTGCAAAACCATGTAGAGGCTCCAGCTACAGCTGATGCCTGATAGTGTTGGAACTACGTGCACAAGCAAATAAATCTCTTCTATGCAGAGAAGTGATGCTGCTTTTAAGTCAGGGTCTGTCTACAGCGGCTAAATTAGTGAGCAGTAGCTAGAGCAAGAATTTACAGCCCACAGGCTAGTCTGCACCAGGCTTTTGCATAGTCATTATGAAAGCAGAGTGAGTCACTGTAATATTTATTGTATGATAAGGACACCCATAAAGACTATAATACAAAGCAGTTCATGAACTACATACTCACATTCTGGCTAAGTACACACTAACTACTGTGCTGCCATGTACAAGCTAAATTAGAAACCCTATGTGTCGGTGCAACTCATGTTTCCTTTTGTGCTTTAGCAAAATTAAAACCAGAAGCCCTAGTAGGTTAAGGTAGGAACAGAAGAGGAGGGGCCTGTAACCCAGCAGTCCATATGAGGATCAGTGCTCAGCTCTTCTCCAACTCACCTTCTCCATCCTGTTGTCCTCTGCACCTATGCTCAGTGTCCTGCTCCATGGCTCTGGTGTCCAGCCCTGCTCCCTGGTTTGGTCACCCACTTTCCTGCTTCTCCAGGGCTTACTGCAGCCTGGTGATGGCCCCAGTCATGGACCACCAGAGCGACCTGTTTTCCTGTGCACCTCCTGACTTTCCCCTGAACTGCCCCATGGTAATCACAGTTACACAAATAAAAGAATTTCCATCTTAGTGTACTTAATTACCTTTGATTTACGTCCTCTCAAATGTTTTTTTCCTCCTGGTGTAACTAATGTGAATTTCCAGGAAATCATCAGTTAAACCTGAGGAAACTCTGAGTGGACATTTAGCCTGGCTGGAGACACAGATGGAGCGACCAGCCAGGGCAGTCCTGGAAAACACTGCCATGCTTGAGCATGGTACTCAAAGTTTTCAGAACACTATGTTCTCCCAGACTTTGATTTGGGATATGCAACTTTTCCTGCCTCCCCAAGCCACACCTATGGGATCTCACCAGTTCCTGGCCATGTCAGGGGAGGGTGAGATGGGTGTCCTGGGCTGAGCCACAGAACCCCGTGCAGGTGTTATGCATTGTTTGGCCCACAGCCTGGACATGTACCCCTGCTGATGCCCATGCCAGGCTGCCCATTCCAGGCCATGAGTCCCAATGCAGTAATCATGGCCCTCATGTCATGACATTTGCTCTACTTCCCAGGCTTAAAAGCACAGAATAAAAGGAGAATAAAAGCTCTGTGAGTTTTCCAAAGCAGAATCTTTCTGTCACCCTGTGTCTGTATAACCTCAGTCTCTTGGCTGGGGCCCATGGAGCAGCACCAGCAGGAATACCAACACAGGGTTACTCATCCTCACCATCTCTAGCGATACCACTGACTACAGATGTGTTTCTTTCATACATTTTAAAAAAATATTTCCAAAACAAAGGATCTAAATTCAGATTACTATTCTTATTTGGATACCACCCAGAAGAACTAAACAAAAGGTTTTAAAATAATAAGATAATACAGAAACATCATACTACTATGTTTTAGAAATATCTATGCAAAACTAAGAAATAACTGCTAGAAGTATTCAGCTGCATACCACCAGTTCTGTCATTTGGGCACATATTTTATGGAGGGATTTGGGACTAAGTCCTTGCTCATATTTTTTCTGTTCAGTTCATCTCATGAGCCTGGCTGGTATTTCCCCATGCACTGTCTCTCTCTGGTCAATCACATCCTCTTCTCAGCTTTCTCCTCACTCTACTCCCATGTCCTCTTCTGACGTCATACCTTTACCTTCTCACCATCTGCCTTGCTCGGGCATTTGCTCAGAGGAGAAGTTTCCCCTTGTTCTGGGACCTCTGCACTGGTGGTCACGTCCACCCCTCCGTGGTGCTGCCCCTTAGCTTTGCCTCCAAGAAGTTTTGGAAAGCTTTATGTAAGATGGAAAGATGTGCTTTAACAGTATCAAAGCTGCTGCAGGAGTAAAGTCACCTCTCAGCCTGGAAGCAAAGCTCTTTTAAGAGAGTTTTTGTGCGTTAACCACTTATAATGCTCCAGTTTATAAAATAAAGTAAAACCAAATTCTATTATGTGAAACTGTAACATTCTTCTCATCACAGAAACCTTGAATTACGTGCTGAAAGCGCCAATTGCAACCACTCGAGTGACAGGATGGGACTGGCTGTAAAGTCATCTGGCGGCAGTACGAAGACTATTTTGGTTGCTGGAAGCAGCGAAGTCACACTGCGGGGGCGGGGCACAGGGCGAGAGGTGGCTGTCCAAGCCTCCTGGCTTCACAGATCAACAGAGTCCGCTTAGCAAGGCAGAACTCTGCCCCACACCGAGGTTCCAGCTGCAGATCCAACTCGGGGCTCCTGGGGTTTCTCCACTGCGCTGTGACCCCTCTAGGGGCTACCACAGTTCCCGCAGCCATCCCACCCACTGCCCTGCATTTCCTCAGGAACCCACTGCAGCGACAGGGATCAAAAAAAAAAAAATGTTATGAGAGAAAAGTGTCTTCAAATACTGCAATTACTCACACCTACACCCAAAGAAAGGAAATATTTATAAGCAATTCTGCTTTTATTTATATCGTTTTCATGGTTCTGCCCTGTCAGACTCCGTCTGTGCCTTCCCTGAGACTGTTCTCCTTACACTTCACTTACTCTCAGCCTATAATTTTTCAGAAATTAAGGGAGTGTAATTTCATTCCTCGATTGAACAAACTTCAAGCATAGAAGATGACACATTTAGCTAATTGTTTATAACAGAGGGGGGAAAAAATGCAGAAAAGATCAACAGAGACAGAAAAGACGCTATGTCTATGCCACAATGTCTCGAGGTGCTGCTGTGTCAGGTTATGTTTCCTGCTGGAACTTGGTTGTGGGTGATGAGGCTACTGTGAAAAAGAATGTCAGAAGAGACCAACTGATTTCCCTGAAAGCCCAGCAGGACGATGTTATGTCCCACAAGAATCCATCTGGTTCTGTGCGCAAGAGGCTTGTGTTTCCTGCTCTTATTCTTTTGCACATGACATGGATTTTAGGTGCAGGGTAGAGCTTCTGTCCACTCTTCAAGCACCATTTCTACTGATCTGCGCTGCTGTTATGTAGGAGATGGTGACTGCGGCACAGTGTGTTTCCTACAGATTAATGGCTGGATGGGAGCAAATGGTGGTCCATAAATAAGGTGAAGGATATTAACTCCAAACAGTCAATAAATCTCTAGGAAGTGCTTTGACATCTGTTAGTTATTGCTGTTAAAAATGGGGAAAAAAAATCCCATGCATTTTTTCTGTATGACATAGTCACCACTGGTATGTGTAGAATATATATTAGCAAATCTTTTGGCTCTCTCTCTTTGCTGTAGTCATCATAATTTTCTATTTTGAGGGAAAGATGTGCATATGTGCTGGGAGGAGTAGGGGATGGAAACCATTATTTTTTAAGCCACAGTTAGAAATTAAAGCTCAGTTTTTCATTTTCTAAAATGTCTTCCCTGTAGAATCAGTTTCATATTTCTTAGTGCTGATTAAAACTTCAGGCTCTGATTCTCTGAGCCGTTTACTTCATTCCTTCCCTTGGGTAGCTCCTATTACTTTCACCTCAGAGGGTTCACCAGAATATGGCTGTATGGTGTTTGTGTAATATATGTGCGTGTACAGAGGAGGAAATATGAACAGAAATGCATCATCAGAATTTGAAAAGGATGGTAGAGTACTAATAAACAGCAAGCAGCTCTAAATGTATACGGTAATGAACAAAGTGGGCAAAACTACACCTTTGCTAGAAGAGGAGGTTATAAAGGTGAAGAGCTTAAGAGGAAATCTAAAGTACAATTAAAAGTCTGCTTACTTCTTAACACTTTTACCGAGATCTTTGCCATATAACCTTTTCTCCCCTGTGCATTTCATTGCAGTTTATGCTCCTCCTATCAATCTGTTTTATGGACATTTTATTGACATGCTTTATGCTTTTAAGAACCTCTCAGAAAGGATTTCAGCTTATGAGAGGGCTAATAAGATTTCAACACCCTGTGCCCTTGTCCCTCACAAGACATTGCTGCACAAACTATTCCAAGGAATTCTTTCAGAAGGGACACAACACTGTTGCCCATAAATCTAAGGGCAGCAGATGAAAAAATTAAAACTATGAAGACACTAAGTGATACAAATTAATTAAAGAAGAGAGAAGAATTTTTCAACAAATTTTATCCTGCTGCACAACTCAGCAGTATTTTAAAGATAATGCTATTGTATTTCCATCAGAGTCAGCAGTAGATGCAACAATCTTTGGATAAGTTCCTCTGTCTCCTGGCAGACAGTTGACAAAGAGACGGATCATGATGTGACTTGAAGGGTGGTGAAGGCACCGTGTAGTCCAACCCCAATTTAGATATTAATGATGTACATTGGAAATTGACTTCTCTTTAAAAGCTTTGGTTACAATGTTTTAGATTCAAGGCAAATACCAGGTCTATGTTCTTAGAGCAACTTTAGTTACAGAGACAGGGAGAGCTGCAAGATTTAACAGATCTCGTCGAGTCATTGATAGGTGGAACTAAATTGCAACACATGACACTCATCTGTCCTTTTCACTAATCCTCTGCTCTGCTCCATCAAGACCATTCACAAATGTTAAATTCACTGACAGCAAAACTTGCTTTTGCATACTGTTTCATGGACTTAGTTGGTATGTTCCCAGGGACTTGTAAACCACAGGTTAAAAAATTTCGATCTGTGTCTCTGCAGAGATGTTGCGTAAGCCAAGATCACCTCCTCTGAGCGGTCCTTAAATAATTGTTAACCTAGGTAACCAAGCTGCCTGTGACTTTTCTCTTCAAACCTATATTCTCTGTGTTTGCAAAACAAACCTTCTTGTTATGACCTTTTTTACCATTGTAACTCCATTAATGAGCTTCTCCAGGAAGGCTAGAAAAGCACTGGGAGATAACAGATATCTGATGCACTGCCAGTTATCATCTTGAAACGGTTTCTTAGTCTGTATTGTTTGTCAAGACCACTGATCTTTCCATGCTTAGGATGGTTTTGGAAGCAAACCTTTTCTACCTCCAATGACTCCGGAGCAGTGCTTTGTGAACCACAAAGTGCTTTACTAAGGCAAACCAAACAGCTCACAACTGTCTTGTCTGTTCCAGACGCTGAGCAGTAGCCTGTTCCTCAGACACACTCCTCTCTACTCAGAATCTTTTGAGAAGGTCTTAATTTCACTGATCAGCCATCTATGGTGACTTGTGTGGCTTAGCAGCTCACCTTTCTAAGGCACTATCCACAGAATTGACTGTCCGCATTCTCTAGTTAAGAATCTTTTTTTTCTTTCTGAATATTACATAGCAAATGTGACTTCCTGAGCAGACCAGCTCCTCTGCCGCTGGATTATCTTGCTCAGAGCCATCCGCCCTTTTGACCACTTTTTCCAGTGATTTCTCAATGGCATTCTTAACTTTCTCCAGTACAATGCAATCTTTATCATCATGCTGCTTGTAAAGGTCTGTATTTTGACTATTTTATTGTTTTTAGGGTGCCTCTTCCTGTGATCATCAAATGTTCAGCATGGGCGATTTAGAGTCTGCCCTGTAGTACTTCCTTCTTAGTCATCATTTTGAATACCTCTCTCAACATGAAAAATCTGAAGATAATTCTGTAATTTGAAAGTTCCTGGCAAATTGTTTTATTTCCATCTTACTTGCATTTTCTGCAAAGTTTTTTTGGATTTTCCCATTAGTAGTGGGTATGCCTTTCACAGTGTCCCACTGCCTCTGCCTTTCCCCAGGCCAGGATATCTTCTAATATCAAGGGTTACCTTAGCCACTTCCGTAGCATATTAAAGGCAGAACTTTTCAGGATCAATTTAATTGCCTGTAGATATTCCTCTGCACTTCACTTGGGCTGGCACCAAAACCCTGTGGCTCACTGTCTTCTCACAGCCCAGTTTTGTGACAGGCCTTTCTGGCATCTTCTATTAATATTTTAATTTGGTTTCAATGCTCATGCTGGTGTGAAGCAACAGGAGATTTGCTGGAAACGTTGTCACTCAGATGAATAAGGGGCAAGTGAGTTTTCAGGGAACAATCACTCATGATACTATCAATACCAGGTGGAATATCTTAGGTCAATTTTCTACTTAGCTTGAACATTATAATGCACATGTGGATGCTGTAAGAGAAGCTTTTGAAGAGAAACAACCACTCACTTTCTAGTTTTTGGCTCCACAGTTGCACTTACTCCTGCAAGCTCTCAACACCTGGATAGTCCAGTCAGCACTCAGTACACAAACATTTCTCTCAAACTGCTCTCTGGACCCTTGCCTTCATAACAGAACCACCTGATCTTCTGAAGCGTATGGATAGTGTGAATGAATCTCATATAGATGAAGTACACAACAGACACAGAGTAGCTTGTCTCTGAGCTTCTCTAGTAACTTCTTCAACAGGTCCTTAGAAACAGAGTATGTGTGACAGAGTCATGGGGGTTTAGAAGAACATTCTGCTTAACAACTCCAAACTTCACTATCTCATAACAAAAACATAAATAATAATAATAATAAAAAAAAACAAACCCACAACTAAAACTTGAGTGACATTATAAAATAAACAAAGATGTTTTGCTCTATGCAGTATTGCTCTGTATAAACTCTTTGCAGAAGCATGTTGTTCAGAATAAGAATAAGTTTATGAAAGGGACAACAAAAATTCTTATCTTAACTCACATACCCGATGATAAAAGGACATTTTGTGAATTAGAGGAGCACTGGTCAGAGACACAAGCATAGAATTATATGGCAAACCAAATGCATTATTTATTATTTAGTAGAGCTTCTGTAATACAAGTCTGTACATTGACTTATTTATGAAATGCAGGAAGAAAGGAATCGAATTTGTGTGTGAAGAAAATAAGCTTTTCCATTCGGCTAATATGCTAGTTAAAATTTAAGCTAACAAACATGAGCTAAAAAGATGCCATAACGTTCTTTGCCACTACTTGGGAAATATTAAGTGAAATACGTCAAAGTAAATGAAGGAAGGTGCATATAGTAACTGTGACAGATGACACCCAGCTTCTGGTTTCTCAGGCCACAAAAGAGCTTATGTGTTGTAGGCAGCAGGAATGAGAGCTCCCCTTTGCATGAAACTCATCCTCCTCTTGAGCACTCATGGCAAACCATTCACGGCAAACCATTCACACCAATGCCAGGCTTGGCACTGAGAGAGATTTGGGCTGGCACCATCAACACTAAGCTACAATAATCCTTTAAAACAAAATTTGCCACCAGACAGTAGGAAGGTGACTCAGAATGCAAGATCCTGTTCTCCACACTTGTCTGGCTGCGAGACCCTGCTGGCACTCTCAGTGCTTACGAGCACCAAGTCTAATGGTAGTTTCTCTGACACGAAGCCTTTTGCAAACTCACAGAGGGCAATGGAGACAAGATGAATAGCAGCACTGAAAAAGATCCTCTCTCTTTTTAATATCAGAATCAAAGTGTTGGTACAGTATCTGTGACTCTCCTGGAGAGCAGCTTTCTGACTTCCCTCTGTCTGGCTTTGAATTTCCGATTCTGCAGCTGAAGTACATAAGATCGTGTTGTACTGTTCACTGAAACAGCGTAATGCTCAAGGGCTGTACAGTTCTCTTTACTTTATCTCAGAAATGGAGATTAGTCCCTAATTACTAAGGCTACCTTCAAAAATCTCTGGATCTTGCAATTCTTCACGTAAAGTATAGGGATCTTTTTGGGCCTTCACGTGTCATTTCATATCCAGTTAATGATGCTTTAAGTTAGTGTAAGTGTACAGAAAAGTATTCTAGTTTGCTTAACCTTAAGCAGAATGAATCCTTAAAATGATGACACAAAGAAGCCCGAAATGTCACTGATGAGCATTCAGTTAAATAATTCATTTTCTCTATTATTCATTTCACACATTAATTCATCATAACTTTTGCTCTTATTTTTTGAGTTTGCTACTTTTGAAGTTAGTAGCTTTCTTTCCATTTATAAAACTCACTTGTTCTAGAAGTGACAACGGAAGTTTTGCTTGAGTAAACTGGAACTTAAAAACTGATCAGAGATGTATTAAAGAAATGGAATTCTTTTGGGTGAGTGAAGAGTGTCGCAGGCAGTTTATCAGCTTTAGAGAATGGTGGTATGTGGCATCAATGGTTTCCAAACGCTCAGACACAGAGGCAAACTCAGAACGCAAAGAACGCGCTGAGACTCTCCGCTCTTCTGTGGCCTGAAAAGAACAGCCTCTGTGGCTTGCTCTGCGTTGGCTTAGTTCCCGCATTACCAGCAAAACAACTGCCTAGCAACCCAGCTTTTCCCACAACATTTCCTCGAGCAGAAAAGAGTAAAGCACCTAATATTCTCTCTGGATAATCCCCTTATTTGAGAGCTATATTCAGCCCTCTGTACACACTGGAGCTGTAACTAGCAAGGCAATTGCTGTCATGACAGGCAGCACAGGCAAAGTCAAACCAGTTCTCTCAGAGCCGCAAGCTGCACAGCAACACCGTGTGTCCTGAGCAGGTTATCTGTGCATCAGACAGACAGCAATCTTGCTGCTTCCCTCCACCATATTTCCCCTAACAAAGGCAGGAAGCCACGGCTGTTAGCAAAAAGGTACAGATATCCTTCCTGTTGAAAACCCCGTTTTGTGAACAGCAAGGGAGCTCTCTAGCACACGCTCCACAACCATCGGAAGAGTGCATCTGAAGGCATAAATAATTCAGCACTCGAAAAAAAAAGTGCTGGTTTGAACACGTGATATTGCTTTTTCGGCTACTGCTTTAAAGGAACATTTGCAGTCATACAGCAGATTTGTTAATAGATTTTCTTATACCAGCTGCAGCAGCATCTTGCAACTGAACATTTAGGCTACTTTTCGCACAGTTTCAGCACCAGTAAAAGAAAGAGTTGCTCTGAATCTGCTGCAGCTGTTTCTGAGCTAAGAGGACTGCAGAATACCCGAATTTGCCCCTGTCACCTGGAAGCACAAGCCTTCTCATCACTCCAAAAGATAGCACTGTTTGAGCAGTGCCATAAATAAGCTCTAACCGAGATAATTAAGGCAGCACTCTTAATGATATACGCAGAAACTAAGGCAGCAACTTACTTGCCGTCTTCATAACTTCCTCAGGAACATTGTCTTTTCAAATGAGTGTAACAGGAAATTGTGGTAATTACGGGTAAGCTGCGCGCCTGCAACTCAAACCACCCACTGCAAAGTGCAAAGGCACTCAGCACTGGATTGGTAAGCAACGACTGACAGCCGCCTCCCCTTCTTCTGGTACTTTGCATGTAAAGCTTAAGCAGATGCCATGTGTAGAGAAGTGACTTTAACAAAGATCCACGTGAAATACGCCTACGAAAAGGCTTTATTACTCATGATAGCTCTAGTTTGGGAATAGCAACCCTTACCTCTGTGAAGTGCTCTGAGACCTACGGATGAAAAGCATCTGTAGGTCTCAGAGCGACCTAGATGTGCAATCATTTATTACCGATTTTATCTGAACAGGTGTTCACTGTCTTTATCAAAGACGATACTGACCTTTTACTTCCTCTTTGTCACAAAGGGATGAACTTGGACCTCTCTTGCCCTGTCTTTTGCTGCAGTGTGGTAGAGAGGGTAGCGAGAAGAGATGTGTACACACTCGTGAGTCAAATAGTTCCAAAGACAAGTCCACATGCCCTTGCATTCTCGGCTGAGGCAGAACTTTGTTTGTAGTGAATCAGGACCTTGCTCCTACCTTCTTCTTACACCAGAGTTTCATAGTACAGCAGCTGAAACTGTGCCAGCATCCCACAGCCTTTAAGACAGGAACTACAATCTCTTTTCTGTTTCTGCATCAGCATCTGACAGATGCAGAAAGCTCACAGAACTGTTTAAGACTCTGAATTCATGGAAAAGCTCTGATAACACCAGATATTGCAGGCAGTTTGGCATGTATTTAATAACTGGATTACCTCACCAAGGTTTTTATTTCAAATAGGCATTTTTGTCAAAGTCAGTTTAGCACCCATTGGATGGTTAGATAAGGTAAAGACTAGCAGCAGAGCAATGAAATATTCACACAAGGGGAAGAAATGCTTTGACTAAGTTGTCACTGCAAGAACAAATTCTGACTGCTACAACACCTGAAAAAACTTGCATGGATGGTGTGGTTGGAAAAGACAGCAGAACTACAGAAAGGAGCAGTTGTACAAGATTACTGTAGCCTGTAGGATCTAGCCTACAGAACCTGTGGTTCTGAGCACGAGTCAAGAAACTTGCAGAATGTTTTTAGGATCTCAGACTGACTCTTCAGGGGTAGTGATTAAGGAAAAGTATTTTTTTGTAAGCTGAGTCAGCTGCATGACACAAACTCCTGGAGGTCCTGCTTACACAGCTATGTGTCAGACTAAAAACATCACTGGAGATGCACATGTAAAAGGAAACATCTGTGCCAGCAACTAAAGCAAGTTAGCAATGCTCTCTTGCATAATGCAAGTAAAAGGGCATAGAGACTCCCTGAGGGAAAAATTTTACCTACCTTCAGGGAAATACATCTGGTTTCTTCACATTTTTCCCATTAAACACATCCAGTCTTTCCTCACTGCATCTGCAGATAGTCTGAGCGACCGTGTCTGGAAATGCATAGTTTGAACTTCTGTAGAATATCTGTCTGCACCAAAGGCACCTGCTGTGTGGGTTATTTGATACCCTAGGTAACTTTGTCACATTTTGAAGAACCTGCAAACATAGACAAAAAGTAGCATCTTCCCCCCCTCCCCTACTCTACCACTACCTCCACTATCATCTTATCAGCAGATAACTGCACCAGATGAGTCAACAAGAATGCTGGATATTAGTAGCTGACTGAAGTGAAAAGGCTGTCCCCTGACAAGTCAGACATCTCTGCAATTGATCCAGAGCTAAAAGCCCTTTTGTCCTTGAGTTTCATCTTCTATTTCTTCTCTGGGTTCCTCTTATTGTCATAACCCTCTTACTGTTTCCTTTTCAAGTGACTCTTCACTTTCAAGCTTCTTTATTTTTCTCTTACTCCTCTTACTAAAAACATTTCTGATAAGTAATGACATAAATTTAAAAAAATTAAAGGCCTTTTTGTGTCTTGTTTGTTTCCCTTTCTGCCCCTCCTTTTCCCTTCAGTCCAGACTGTATAACACAACCCTTTGGGATTGCTCTCTCCCTTCTCCCCTTGACCCCTCAGCTGTTTCAGGTATAGCCAGCATTTCTCTTCCACGTTTCAGTTTAACACTTGCTATCTCCTGTGTGGAAGTTCAGCCAGCTGTCCTGCCCTCTCTCTCCTAGCCCATCACTTCGGCCAAGGCTCACCAATTATTTTGAGCCATACCGCACGCCTGTAGCTGAACAGCAGTATGGGAGGGGGAAGCGCACCCAGCTGTTACATGCTAGGGACCTGCTTCACAACAGGCTGTGCACGTTGCAACACCCGGCTCTTCAGTGACTGGCTTTCTGTTTAACTTCAGAGCCCTAATGTGTGAAACCCACCACAGCTGATGGAGAGACACCTGAGCTGTTACTAGCAAGGAATGCTTTCAGCCCAAGCTCAGTGAGGGGCTCAAAGGCAGGTTCTGGTGATTGCTCACCTGGCTAGCTGCCAGCAAGATCCCTTTGAGACACTGTTACACACCTGGCTCTTCACGGCAGGCAAGCACTTCCAACCTCTCTGTACTCACAGACATGAACTCTGTTCTGAAATTAGGCACCTGTGCCAGTGCTTCTTCACATATATTGTCGCAGTTGTTATCACCAGAAGATCTCCACTTCTTAATAACCCACTGCTGGGACCAGTATATGGAAGGTCCAACCAACATTTTTACCTCCTTACAGAGCATTTCAAACCTATCCAACTGGCAGATTATGGAACAAGATATTGCTGGCCTTAAATGCATATTAAATTTTTCATTTGACTGAGAGCAAGTCACATATCAAGAATTTTCCTGGAAGCAGTTCAGTTCACAAGGAAGAGATGCCAACATAGCCCCAGAGGAGCTACCAACTTTGACCTTAGCATGGGATGGGGTTCTCTTGATTTCTCCTATTGAAAGTATTGCTATTTGCATTGAGTATTTACACATTTACACTGAGGTTTAAGATTTCACTTAGGTCTGAGGAAACCCATTTATTGCTAGGATATTTGATGTTAAGTATTTGCAAGAGTGGAAGGAAGAACTCAAGTCTTCTTTCCCTCCCTCAATCCAGACAAGTGGTCTAGTCATGAGGTTACTGTCTTTCACTAATTATTTCATAAAACTGTTTCATTTTGCCATAGAAAATACTAAAGCTGCCTCATCCTATAACATTATGTAGCTAATTTAACCATCTATAGTTGAAGTGTGTTCAAAATCTCGAAGATGAACTTGAACTTACACAAGTATTTGAACTACTGTTTAATTGGGAAAATATCTTGTACTTTGAGCCAGATTCACTGAATACCAAATGCACCCAGTCTTACCAATGAGCTCAGCAGATATTTGCTTAAAATAAAGATCTCAATGTAGCTTAGCTACATACGCTAGGTAGCAACAGACTGTACACAAAACAAACACTGAACTCCTGAGGGAACTTCACGGCTGGAAAATTGGCACACAGAAAATCCCATTTGTCTTCTGCAGAAGTACTGCAGGTGTTTTGAAGATATGAATTTTTAACTCTGATGCCCAAGTCTTTGTTTTTCTGATGCAACACTATTGAGGCTAATTGAAACACTGAAGTATTTTTTTCTTGCCAGGAGACACATTTCCTCATGGGATAAATGGGGTTTACCCGCTGCCGTTTTCTCCTGGGATCTAGGCAAGTGTTTAGATAAATATTGGTGAGAAAAATATTGATTTTGGTACCACTGTTGGCATCTAGGTAATGTGGCGATTACCTGCCAGTGGGTGAATCCCTCCACTGTGTTTATGCAACCATTTTCTCTTGGTGAGACAATTTGCTATCCTCACATAAACAAAGCTAACTGCAAAGACAGCCATTTTCTCTTTGAAACAAATTTTAACAGTTCTCAGAATGATCTGATCTGCTAAACCAGATCTATAATTTAGGTCTGAAAACAAAAGACCGTAGATGTTCACTGGGCGAAGAGACAAATACCTGTGGGCTAAATAATTACTCTAAACAGTTTGTTTTGATAAACACTGCCTGAAACAAAATCACACCACAGTAATTCATATTAAAATCATGGTTCGCTAGAGCTGATAGTAACTTATATACTAAATAGATACTTACGCAAGTTTATTTTTTTAAAGAATAAGGAGCTGTTTTGGAGTTCAGCCTTTTTATTACACAAAGCTCTTCCTTCACGTTAGCTGTTCTCATTAATGGACACATTTCTGAGCAACATTTAAAAAATATGGCTATTGCCTCACTTTCTTTCTTTAATTCACACTGTGTGACTTTACTGTGTGAGAACAGACAAGGATAAGTTTAAAAACAAGCATGGCATGAAATTCTCCTCTTTTTAAAAAGGGGAAGCCTTTCATTTCAAAGTGCTCTTTTCAAGGGAAACCTTTGAAAAATATCTGAATCACAGAATGTTTCAGGGCTGCTTCTCCTCCACTGCTTGTAACAATTTGTTCCCTTCAGTATCCTTGCCAGTTCTTTGTAAACTGAATGTCTGAAATCGATACTAGACACTTCCTTTTCAAATTCAAAATTGATTTTAGCCAACATCAAAATAATTCCTTGTCGTCTTTTCAGAAAATTTATTAACACAGCTGGAAATAATCACACATTCAGCAGGAATCCCCACAGTGCATCTTACAGAAAAAAACTAAAACCAACCAACAAAACACCCTGGGGGAAAAAAAAACCAAGATCTTTTCTGACCCACTAGATTGATTCAAACCATTGTAAAGGAATGGTTAGCAGTCTAAGGTGAGTTTTAGAAATGTGGTCATACTAACACTGTGTTGCAAAAATATGCACAAACAAAATAAATCACATTTATTTACCTCAGCAAGAACACAAAATAGGGAATTCCTCTCAGGCTGCCACATTTCCAGCATCTCCACTATGGTCTCACGTGGCTGTAACCCCTCTTAGCACTCAGGACAATCACTTAACCACAGAACACATTACTTTTATTTCACTTTGCCGCTTCCGTATCTGTTTCTCTTGGCTTTATGCAGCCTGTGCACAAGTCCGAAAGCCATTGATTTAAAATGTGTCTGCTCAGAAAGCAGACAGGAAGGATCACACTGCTGTCGTTTGCTCTTTGCAGACTTTCTGTTAAGCATACTGTTTTCACTGACAACATAAGTTTCTGTGTTTTTCTAAATTCTTTGAGACCCGTTGGAGGTGACAGGAGAGAAGGAACCATAGATCCTACTCCACATTGCGTATGATGCAAAAATGGCGATTTACAGAAACCAGTGCAAGTCATGGCATTCACCAGGTTTCTTTTGAGTATAACTTCACTTGAAAGACACCTTTTGTTGGTTATGGACAATTTGTAAAAAACTCACTGAAAATTCAGGTAAATTGATTTTACAAGTTTGGCAGCCCAACCTTGTGTTTCTTCCTATGTGTAAACCTAGATTATCTGATTTAGTAGAATGAATTCCCTTTTTGTGGGTGGCAAACACAGAATCTAAAAATGCAGAGTAATGATTCAGAGAAATTACGTATTTAAGTAGCACTCTTTGCTTCAAGTAAGTGAATTTTTTTATGGATAGGTCTCCTTAAGGACTTATGAAATGCTGTTGCATGGATACAGTAAATGTAACATCAGGCACTGATAAAAAAATTTATTTCGTCATGCATATCCACTTTAGTTAATGACAAAGTGTTACCTGCAAGACATACCTAACTGCTGCAATTATTTTACAATGTAGGACACTCCCTGAAAATATGCATAGACTCTATTATCTTATATATATATATAAATTGTTTTTTTCTAGGAAACACAGAATCTAATGTGAAAATCGTAGCCTCTGGCTAAATCATCTCGCAATCTAGTGCTTTTGTCAGAACTTAGGTCACTGAAGAGACATCCTGAAAATATTTACAGCTATAGAGAATCTAAACACTAAGACTTAAAACTAAGACTTATTTCAAATCTTTAAAAACGCATTTAGTATTTCTAAATCCAGGCATATTCTATTTCTCTTCTCTATTTAAGGGTTACACGGCCTTTGCAGAATCAGGGTTTCAGATACCTTTTTGCTAGTTATTGGTAACAGATAAAATTTCCTCCCCTAAATCATACACTTACATACTATTACGATGTTTCTTTTGTGATCTTTTATCCCGGTTTCTCAGTCACATTCTCTTAATCTCAGTTTCCCGAGATTCTACTTAGCATTGGATAATACTGCGTCAGAACTGGGTACTAACAAATGATCGCACCAAGGATTTAAAGCACAGATCGATGGAATTTTGGCATTAATAGCCCGCTTCCCTCATCCGCCAACTCTCAGCGACAGCATTTTCTGATTTTTAAAGATACACTTTGAAAGCATATTTTAATGAGCTTGAAATGCGAAGAAGTGAAAGTTATTAATTAAAGTGACAAAAGGTTTCAGTAATAATAACCACCACAAAATGACTGCAGAAATTGTTATGCATATGCATGGTCCTGCAATGACAACGATGAAGCAATTAACTTGGAAAGCAATTTTGCCGTAGACTGAAGCATCTTCTCTCTGCCAGCACCTCAGTATATGGTGTGCCAGTATTGTCCGCTGCGTTATTTTGCACAAGTAAGAGCCTGACTTTTGAAACGATGATTTCACTGGTATCAGTATAAATGAATACAGAAAGACCTATCCAGGCCAACTCATTTTTTGGGCCCACCAGTTGATGTTTCAAGGTAGAAGTAGTTCAGAAAGAAAGAAACACAGGGTGCTGCGACAGCCTCCGATAGCTCCTATCGCTAACACTTTGCTGAAGGATCTTACTGCAACTGCTGGGAAAGGGTTCAGGTTGGGAGCACATCAACTTCCTGTTGTCTCAGAGCCAACATATATTTTTACCAACTGTTAAGTTATTGATCAAGTGAATAAACAGAGAATTAGGATAATTGACTGTTTAAGTGTTATTCTCGACATTTTACTTACGGAGAATTCACTGTGTGAAGTAAAATCAATTGCCAAGCGATGGGCCATGAAAAGAAAATAGAAAGTGCAGGATGTGGAAACAGTAAGAAACGTGCATGTGCGACAGGCAGTCTGCCTGAGGGCCGTAAAGTCCTCAAAACCTAATTATAGATACAGAAGACAGGAAAATTAAGTACCTGGTGTATACCTGGTATTAAATGAACAGTTACTTTTGTGTTTTGGTAGTCAGTTCGTTGCAGTGTTAAACCCTATAACATGGTCCAAAGGGACTAGGGGTGGAGATTGTAATGGACATACCTTTAAATTGTCCTAATCCATGATTTGAGTTGCATGTTACAAGGATTATGGCAGCAGGAACCACCTGAACCAATGGAGGGTAAGCCTTACAAGAAGCAGTTCAAGTGCAGCAGTGACCCAACAGGAGCTGGCTTTGGTCTAATACATAATCAAGACCACCAAACTAAAATGCAAATAACTTCTACAGAAAGTCACACATTGATGAACTCCTTTCAATACCTGGTTTAATAACCAGATGATAAAACCCCTGAACCTAACAGATGCAAAAGTCATACTTACTGCTTAATGAAGCAACTGCATCTGGGGACCTTCTCTGCAAACAATTTTACTAGTAGTGTTATAAGTAAAACCATGTCATTTGGGAATTCTTGTTCTATACTGACAAAGATTTGGTCAGAAAAGATCTGTGAAACAACTTACCAGAGTTTTTTTAGCACGGCAGTAATAAAAACAACTGTGACAGGAATCAGGTCTGTTGGTCCCTTTCCCTGTGTGCTTCCTAGAACAAATGAATGGAAATATTTATTACAAAACATATTTGCTAGTAGAGCAGTTATTACCACTTCAGGAACTACTGAATGAATGTTTACAACTCTCTCTTTAATGATCTCTTTATTCCCTTTTAGAACACTGCAGAACATCTGATAATTTTTTCTTAAATGACAATACCCGTTAATTACATATATTGTAATATAGACACAGTAAGAGATAGATAAACATTAATGCTTCCAAATGTTCTGAAAAGATAAGCTGCAATAACATACTTTCGCACTGACACAACGGCCAACAAGCATGCTAATTATTACAATGACTCTATTAAAAAATATACCAGCTGCTTAAAATTTACTAACTCTGTGCTACAGAAAATGGTTTAATCTCTGTGACACAAAATTAAAATTATCTCCAGAGGCTCTGATAGCCATTGCCCAGTTCTGCTCTTATGGTCTATGTTGTCACTCTCTAGTGTGAAAGGGCTCTGCAGGACGCTGCTTGCTATCCTGGGGATTTCAGGGTAGGAGGCTGCTGGAGCAGTCCCAGAACTCCCCTTATATCCATATGAGAAGCACATTAAGCCTTCTGGAATCAAAGGCATATTTTAAGTCAGAATTCAGCTTTTGCAGTAAATTGGAGTGGTGTGGGGTAGCAGAGTGACTTAAGCTAAGCATTGTAAGCAGAAGCTTGGTTGCAATCGCACGTAGTCTGAACAGAACAACAGCGAGGAAGAGAAAGAGGAAGAAAGAGAAAAGAAGGAAGGAAGGAGACGTACATCAAAGAAAACTAGTCATCATAACCCACATCTTTGAAAGTAGGAAACACTGGAGCCAGACAAGAAAGCAACCAAACAGATAAGCCAGAAGCCAAAGGCTCTGCTTGTAAAAAGGGCAAAAATATCAATTTCAAGCTTGCGTGTCTGAGCCTTGCAGCTGCCAAGCTCTGCCCTGGAGAAGCCCATGGCCCCACTGCAGAGCGTGGGACGGCAGCGGCACAGTAGCACAGCTGGAGAGATTACCTGCTATGGCAGACTCAGCAAGGATTCTGAAAGAGCCTCCTTTATATATACTCTTGCAGCTCCAGGTCTCTGTTTCATTTCCACTTAAATTTTAAGTGAGGGATTTCACTGAAACTATTGCAACTACTTAGAGCCATGAGGATAGTGGGATTTACCATGAACAGACTGGAAAGCCCAAAACAACATTTGTTTTGCTTAATTTAAAAAGCTGTTAGTTTTTTCCGTTCCAAGAAAACTTAAGAGATGGCAAGAAACGTGATTGTGCAGATTGCCTGAACTGGTGTTAATTACTTTTTAATCACTGAAAATTAAATTAGTCTTGGAATATACATTATTCATTTCTTGTCTGGGCTGTCCAAAGACAGCGTAACAAGCTAACAGATATTGAATTATAATTACAAACGTATACAATTATATCAATTTTAGAGAGTATAAGAAGGAGAGGCTGACTGTTCAATACAGAATTTGTCCAATTTGCAGCACAGCTTATTTAACCAAAACAGTAAAATAGAAAATGGTGTAAAATATTATCTTTCATCCTAACGTATTTTGTTCATTGCTTTTCCTTTTTAACTACCTTGAAGGGGCTGTTCACATGGTTCCATGCATTGTCTCTTTTTGTTATGGGTTTTTTCCTGTCAGTTTTACAATCTGATGGATTGGTTTTGGTCACAACCATCTGGAAAAAGATATCGTTAGGTCTCCAGGTGCTGATCACCAGGGCCTAGGAAGCTTCAGGTAGTACAGCTTCTGTGTATCCGTTCTGCTCTGTAGCACTTCTTCATCATAGATCTTTCTTGAGTATATGGATGCCTGGTATTTAGAAAATGGATCCCTTGTTCATTAACATAATCACTCTCTTTTTAATGACATTAAATTTATTACATTTCAAGGGAAACCAACAGCAGCCTACATCTGCTTCCACAAAAGTCAATATCAGTATTAATATCAGGTACAGGAAACAGGCTGGTCATATATAAGTAATTCTTAAACCTTTCATCATAGAGTACAGTCAAACAAAGCTCAGAAAGAATGAGACGTTCCGAAGATTCAGTTTTCAACGCTTCATGTTCTTCTTCAGAGACTGAGAAAATGAAAAGAGAATAAAGGTGCTGTAACTTCTCTCATGAACAGTGCCCTCTGACATTGCCTTTCATCCAGGTTAACAAAAAGTCAATCCTACCCTGTCCTACAACATACAAATATTCTGTAGCACATTTTTTTCTTTAAGTTCTCCTGTCCTATCACAATTTGAGTTATAATAAAAACATCAGTTATCCACTAAGGATAACACCTGGAATATTGTGTCCAGTTCTGGGCCCCTCAGTTCAGGAAGGACAGAGAACTGCTTGAAAGAGTCCAGTGCAGAGCCACAAAGATGATTAAGGGGGTGGAGCATCTCCCTTCTGAAGAAAAGCTGAGGGACCTGAGTCTCTCTTTAGCTTGGAGAAGACTGAGGGGTGGCCTCATTAATGTTTATAAATATGTATAATACGTTTCAGGATGATGGAGCCAGGCTCTTCTCAGTGACGCTCAATGATAGGACAAAGGGCAGTGGGTACAAACTGGAGCATAGGAGGTTCCAGGTAACTGTAAGGAAGAACTTTTTCACAGGGAAGCTGACAGAACACTGGAATGTGACAGAACATTCACAGAGAGGTTGTGGAGTCTCCTTTTCTGGAGACATTCAAAACCCATCTGGATGTATTCCTCTGTGACCTACTCTAGGCTCCTGCTCAGGCAGGGGGGTTGGACTGGGTGATCTTTCAACATCCCTTCCAACCCCTAACATTCTGTGATTCTGTGTTAAACCTTCAAAGCATAGGAAAGTATTCTGATAAATTATGGATGTTTACTAGAGTTTTATTCACATTGCTGGGGCCATCTGAGGTACTGAAATGAGTCTGCTCTTGAAATGGAAGCTAGGCTTTGCTCTGTCAGCTGCTTTACACCTGATTTTTCATCATGGTGTTGGTTTGTAGCTAAGCTGAAAGAGTTTGACCAATTCTGAGTCAAAAATGACGGATTTTCCCTTAAAACTTCTGCTGTGAGGTATATTACTGTTATTTTCATTTTTATGTGAGCCTGAAAGGCTAGAGGCTCAAGAACTCTTTCCTTCCATCTTCCAGTGAAGATGAAAGACTGATTCTGGTGAGGAGGAAGGAGTCCAGCTGACTAGCACAAGCAACAAACCTATGGCTCAAGATGGAGGGCTCAAGTCTTTCCGCAACCCCTGGTGTCTGGGAGTACTAAGCCTGGAGAGAAAGTATCATGCACATAGACCTACCTCCTTGTGGCCACTTTCTGCAGAGATTCCCTGGGGTCTTCCTCTTTTACACCTAGGGCACGAGGCTGCACACAGAGAGGTGGCAAGAGAGAACAAGAACAGTAACAGCTTGGGTGCTGGGGAAGGGGCAGCTTGCGGCTCTGCCCCACTGACCAGCCAGTTATGCCTCTGAGCCGACCAGCTACCCAGGCAGATGTGCAACAGCTGCCCCAGAGGCCTGTGTGCGCTGAGGGGTGGGTTGGTCAGATCGGGATGTAAGTACTGAGGTGACAGTGGGGAGGAGGCAGCAAGGGGCATGTGGGTAAATGCTGCAGGATGGGAAGAGTTAGAAGCGAGATGAGTATTACTGCAGACGATGCCTACAATCTATCATGGAGAAGCTGGAATCTTCTGTGATTCTGATACGAGCAAGGTGGCCCTGGACTACATGGAAAAGAAGCAGCTACAGAGATGGGACAGGAGAAAGGGTGCCTTGAGGGTACTTCAAGCTCCTGGACCTTGTCTGGAACTATGCCATGAACAGGGCTCAGCAGATGGGGATGGGATGTGGTAAAGACCTGGAGATAATTTGTACTAGTGGGTAAGGAACCAAGCTAACAGTCTACTAAAACATTGTTTGGGGTTTCCCTTTTACCTTAATAGAAATGCCATCTTTTCTTAACTATACTGGTACTTCTGAAGGTGTAAGTACCACCACTTAGAGGTTCCTAGGCTGATCTTGAGTAGTCCCAGAATAAAACTGATGACGGTGGAGCTGGAGGCATTTGTAAATTTCAATTTAACATTTCAAACCCAGCCTTTCTCCTGCTGAAAAACCCTGGCAAAATAAGTCATCCCTATAATTGAAAAAACATGTTTTCAAGAAGCAACCACTTGCAATAAGCTATACAAAAACCCTGTCCTGGTTTGAGTGGAAATACTGGGTTCCTTTATCCTTTTCAGGAAAGTTTTGTGTGCATGTGTGTGAATTGAACAAAATTTCTACTCCACAGATATTTTAAAAATATGTTTAGTTACGCCTACCTTTCCCTATTCAGTCTGTACAATTTATTCGTCCTTGGTCATATCAGCATAAATCCTTCAGAAAGCAAAAACTTGTGTGTAAAAAAATTCAATCAGAGACTCTGAAAGCTGATCTCCTTGGTGAGCCTGGTATCAGCTGACAGTCATCAAGGAGGACTGTGCTAGAGACCCTGTTTCATACCTGGATCTGAGGTTAAAGTAGCAGTCAATCTTTGGTGGTTTTCCACTGCAAGTTGGGGATGTCTGGGTTTTTTTCCTATGAAGTGCTATTGTGATACACCTACCAATTCACTTCTGAACTCCTGGAGAATGCCTCTCCTCTGTAGAGGACTACAAGGATGAAAAAGGAATAATCTAGATTTCTCTAGATTACTTCCTAGATCTCAGTAAATCAGTAATGTCACACAAGCCATGATTCAAAGTGCTTTCGCAACAACTGAAGAACCTAGGTGGATACTGCGCAAAGATTTCTGTAGTGTCCGGACAATATGTGTAAGAGTTAAAAAAGAGGGAAGAGGAAAGCAAACTTCATTCCTCCCACCAATCAAATACCATTGCTGATCATCCTTAAACCTGCAATGAACTGGGCATTTTGTGGAATGGGACTTGATCTACAATGGGGAAGAAATGTCCATTGTCTTCTGGAGTACCAAAATGCCAGAGGCTCTGTGTGTGGACTAAAGCACTAATCTCCTCTGACAAGTCTCTCTGCAATCGCTGCAAAGCCCAGAAGAGGCTAGGTTAATATCTAGGAATTCTGCAAATTTTCTGCTGAATTCTGATCTAACAAATAACAATTTAACAAAATACAAAGGCTTCTGAATGCCTCAGTAAAGGGTTCAAGAGAATTCTCAGAAAAGATGAATAGGAAGCATTGTTATGTAAGGGATACAATATTGAAATAAGTTCAGCAATAAACTGTATCTGAAAAAAACCAATACATTTCTACAAACAAACACGAAGTGGAACAGAAACACTATTTTTTTTTTCTTTTTAAAAAGCCTCTAACTGTTAACCTTGAGCTTCACTGAAGACGAGTGAAAGACAAGAGACGAAATTTCATTTAAACAAATATATAAGTGATTTGGAGACCATTTGTTGACAGCCCCATAACACTGTCTGGCAACAGCTACCAGTCTGGGTAAGAAATCTGTTTGATTAGAGTGGAAAGATGGCTACAGATGGAAGTAGCTGTGCGGAGGAGCCCAGCCAGCCAGTGACAGGGTTACTTTCCTCAGGAGCTCCAAAGTTGGAAACAAAACAACGGGGCCAAAATTTCATTTTGCATCAAAGCACGTCAGGATTTTCAGCCATCTGCGCCCCACTATTCTCTTGAGAGACAGCAACCTTTGACATGCCAGCTTTTGCTAAAAGAAGAGGAGGGGCTAATTGGATTCCTAATCCATTAATACTAATCTTTTCACTGAAGGCACAGCAAGTGTGATCTGTCATCTTTGCTTCCCTTGCTACTTCATGTAGCTGCGTAAAACTGGAGCACGGAGTTGGTTGCTGCTGCTCACACTTCACTGGAGTGAAGTGCAGAACCTGAAATAACGACCAAAGAGATGCACAAATCTCTGATCAAATTCAGCCCTATAGGGACAGGGTTTACTTGCAGGTAAGTCCATCCTCTGGTACTTTGGAAGGAGTTGTGCATATTTATATGGGAGCTGAATTTGGTGGGCAGTTGTCAAGGTCCCTTATAAGCACCGTTTATTGCCATCCACAGAAATGAAAAGTGGTTAATTTTTCTCCTGTGTAAGGATGAGCAGGTTTTATAAATGAGGCTGTATATATAGACTTTGCTCCTCAGATAAAAGGATGTGAGTGATGCAAAGTGTATTGCAACATTAATCCTTTAATGACTCAAGCATATATTCGTAATTCCATTAGGAAGTTAGTCCATTTAGTGGGACAGAACTAGGAGGGCTACATTGGAAGCATCTATGTGCCCAGAGTGTTCAAGGCAAGTGCTGTAAGTTATCTGAACCCACAAAAATGACTCTGTTCTGTTCTTCCATTCTCTTCTCCAACTCATTAGCCAAGCAGAGTTTGCTGTCAGCTCTCATCCTAAACATAGGAGTAAAGTGTTGGAGAGCAGACATGATGCTATAATAGTGCAAGATCTACAGGTAAAATGCAGGAAACTGAGCTGAATGTTTTGAATAATCCATACAGTTTTGTTAGTGAGCCCTCAGATGGGTCTCACTAAAACGTGCATGTTGCAGCAAAACTTTCCAGCATTTGGTTTAAATTTCTTAGGGTGTGCGGATTTAAGAATGGATTTTTAAAAGGATGTATCACTAACAGTTGCATTGTTTGGGGAGCTCACAGTCAGTCTGCAGATTCTTTTATGTAGATCATTATTGCATTGTGCAGATCATTTACTTGTTTCAGGCAAGTAAATGATCTGAAACAAGTAAAAAAAAGTAAAAATACATGGAGAATATTAACAAAAGAGAAAGAAAGGAGAAGAGGCAAGTCAAGCCACAACAGAAACCACATGCCAATGATGCAACTTAATGCTGCTGTTCAGATTCCTTGGTGGGAGCTGTGGCAGAAGCACTGGCTAATGGTCTTGGAGCACGGCTAGATGAGCCTGTATGAAACGTGTCAGCAGCTGCCTGCAGTCTGGCTCCATGGAGGTTTCCTCTGTGGTTGTGCCCCAAGTCGCAACAGGTGACAGCAACAACGAGGAAATATCTAACAAGGACAAGAACTGAGATATTCAGACAAGCCTGCAGGAAAATGAGGACAGCAGCAAGGCCAACTGGATGGAATCAGAGTACAGAGAAAAGCTTTGTTTCCTGTCCTGGAGCAAAAATAGTAACTTCTACATCATCAGCCCCCAACTCTCATCTTTTTGTAAGCACTCTGAAGTCCTCAAACTACAGCCCCTGAAGCACTTTAGGAGATTCTCTGGTAGAAAGACAGAAAGTAGGCATTCTTATCACAAGACAGGTGCTACCTGAACATCCACGAACAAGTATTTTATGACTTTTAGATGTGACGTGTGCTCCAAGGCTAGACTCACTGAACTGGAACAGCAGAGAGAGTGGCACTGGAGACACTCAGGAAGGCTGCAGCCCGTGCCCACCTCTGGATTCCCTGAGCATCCACATGAGAAAGTTTGGTCTCATTATTACAAGCAACTGAGACAGGACAAGCTCTCTGAGCCAGGCCCAGGTTCACAATAGATAAAAGATGGGACGTAACAGCATTGTGTCCTGCCCGTCCAGAAGTGGCTGTGACATTCTGTGATTTTGGCAAGCTACATCATGGGGGCTTTCCTTCTTTAAAATACATAGTAATGCTAGGAAAGGAAGACTTAGTTAATCTGGTATGGAGCTCCCACTGTTGGTAGGAGCAGGAAGAGAGCCCACAGTTATTACGCATATGAACCGGAACCCATTTCTGTAAGCTAGCTTTGAAGGTTTAGTGGGTCGTTTTAGTTACCTGAGGAAACTAGCACTGTGTTTGTACATCAAGTTTGAGTTGCACGGCCATGGTAGGGCTGGCTTTAGGCTAGATACCTGCATGCTGCTGGCCGGACGGCTGTGGAAACATAGAAACCAAGGTGAGCTGCAACATCTGCCTGAGAAGCTCAGTAAGTTGTCAAGCTGTTGGTTTTAAGATGTCTTTGATATGCCTACATTAATCATAATAACAATGCATTTTGTCACAGTCCTGCTTGTTTACCATTTGACAGTATCTTGTCTGCTTACACAGAACACAAAAAGTCCTGTTGCCCTTTACCGAGCAGGAATCAGAGTAGTATTAGACATTCTCACCACCCAGCATCGGATGGCATAGCCCAGCACATATTTAAACTTTGCTACACGCCTGGAGTATTCAGTTACTAAAAAGAGCTTGATTGCTCCTTATGCCCGTCTCTTATGTCCACCAGTCTCAGCTACAATTTCGCTCTTTCCCCAGCTGAACAATGCTAATGACTTTGAAAGGCAGTTAAGTGGAAGATAAATTTCAATTAGTAGGTAAAAACCTGAAGGTAAGCTGTGGTAGGGCATATCTTTTTTTAGTCCGAACTACTCATACAAATTGCTATCTATATCTGTTCGTTGTACAGCAAAGTTGAAAGAACCCAGAGGCACAATTTCTAGCCACCCCCTACCAAAAATCAATTATCTCCTGCACCTTCCCAGGGTATTAGCTATAGAGCTGAGCGAAAGAAACTTGAAAATGCATGTTCCATAATGCAGTTCTGTAGTTCTTAACTGGGCTGGTAAGTTCTAGTATTGGCTTCCAGCACTAAATGCATGAAAGGGTAGCAAAATAAGTGCAAGTTACCCTACCTAATGGGTAATACTTTTATCATTGCTGGAAAAATTGTTAGAAGTGATGATTAAAAGTGTAACAAAAGTCATTTATTTCTCTTGCCAAGACAGAAAGGGGATGGCATGTGAAACAGAAACCCAATGCATTCAGAAATGATAAAACAGAGAGGCTAAACGACTAAATATTTAGTTGCTAAAGCAGTCCAGGATTGGTTTTGATATCTGTTTTTCCTGTAGATGGTTGATTCCAACCCAGTAGCTACAATCCTGACCTGAAATCTTGCTTCAATAATCTTTTCTTTCTTGTCTCATTAAACTTACCTTGTATTATGAAAGACATACTGGAGTAAAAGGACAGACTGCTAGCTACACAACAGTAGCATTCCACAGCAGGTGGTGTTTACAGATATCCTGAGATATAATTACATGACCCACACAAGAAGCACTTTCTGAGAAGCTGATGCAGGCCAGTGAGAGTGTTAATTAAATCCAGTATCAAGTTTTGGTACCAGAAATTCCATTTGACAGGCACAAAACGTTGCCCTCTCTCCCAGGGAGGAAACTACTGAAACGTGCTGTGCTGTCCCAGGCAGACTCTCGATGATGACAGCATTGTAACAGTTTTAGGATAGTATCTCGGTCTCCTCGTGTTTTAGAACACAATCCAGCCTACGGTTCTGGGGGTGGAAAGAATTTCTAGAGATTATTTCGTTACAGATCAACATGAGTTTGCTTTTGTTGTTGGCTAATTTACTTCCCTTCCATCCACCCCAATCTTGTTTTTCTCATCCTGGTTGTAGAGTTGATCACTGAACACATGCCTGATACTGACTCCTATTTTCTGGTGTCAAACCAAAGCTTAAAGTTAGAGTATAGGTCAAGTGAAGGTGAGGCAGCCATAAGCACTTACAAAGAGAGGCTCAAAGTGGATGAAGGGACATACACAAAATTCCACCTGTGCTGGAGAGCAGTCTGTACCACACTGCAGGAAGTAACTCCATGGAGGACCCCATGGAGAGAAATCTGTGTACTGAAGAAGGTGAATTCACAGAGTTGTTTTTCTTCCTTTTCCTCCTCTCAGATAAACGAGTCACAGGGAATGTATGAAACAGACTGTATTTGCATAAAGGATTCTGTGTCCTGGCCCAAGGAGTGATCAGAAAAGTAAGAGAAGCTCTGAAAAGAAAGCATATTCTTAGAAACCATGTCATCTGGACAGATGCAGTGCTGCTAAAGTTCACTGGATAAACTAGGTTTTATTTTCTACAGCATCTCTTTAAATACTGCAACAAGAAGTCAGCAGGTTCATGGCTACAAACCCATTGGAATGTTTTGCTGAACATTAATAACTCCACAACCCTAGGTCCCAGCTATGTGGGCCAAAACAAACATAAAGCCGTTTTTTGTTTCAGTCCCATACATAACCCCCGGGAATTACGTCAAAACTTCCTGTTTTCCCTGCTGCCTACCATGCGTTACACAGCCTACAAATGTGAGCTGGTGAGGAGCTTTCAGAGAATCATACTTGGAAGGAAACCAAGGAGCAAGACAACAGCTTCAGGGTCACACAAATGGCTTGGAAAACCTGCCTGTGAAATATGGGCAGGGAAATGAGCTTGTGAAAAGGAAATCATTCATCCTAGATCCCTTTTCAAAGTGACCACACCAAGCCTGCAGGTGGAAAGAAACATCTTTTTGAACAGTGGTATTTCTCCACATACATGCACTTTGACTGGGCTTCACCTGCTGCATGTTCTCTGTAACTTTCTTTGACTCTGTAGAAGTTGTCTGTTACTTTCCTTTCTCTCCTTGCATAGGAGGAGAGCCTAAAATGCTGGGGTGGCCACTTGAGAATTAGCATCATTGATTTTCTGAAGAGTAGAATTCCACTTGATTAGAAACTATGATAATGCTCAACAAAGGCCTTGGTGAGCAGTGGGCTGCTATTTCATGCCAATCCAGAGTCAGTAATGAGAAACAACAAAATATTGAACAATTTTGTGCTTCTCCATGTACAAAAATACATTTTGACTGGGTTTCAGAAGCTGCTGCTTAGCTATGTGACAGCCAGATCCTAAAGCCTGTGAAATAAGTAAAACCCTGCTGACAGCTTTGTGACTGCAGCCATACAACCGGCCTAAAAGCTGGAACATTTTTTGCTTTGTTTCCTTACTTCAAAGAAGGGGAAACAAATTTTTTAGCCATTTATTAGTAGCATGGAAAACTTCATATGCTCATAAGCATTTTAAGAAGGCTTTGGTCTGAAAAATAATAATCACCATCTTTCCCTACAATATACAAACCTCACGAGTATCTTTAAAACTGCTCCACTTCTTTGGACCCAAATTCAGCAAAAAACTAGGACATTCATTTATGACCTATTTTCTATTATTAGGAACAAATGAGTTTTCTCTAGTAACAGATAACGGAACCTGATGCTGTGATAACAGGAAAGACACCATACTGACATTCATTGCATAAAAACAGGTGCCCAGAAATCATTTTTACAGGTTCTGTGAAGCAGATGGTCATTGTGCCATTGCAAATAAATGCCAAAAAAATACTAGGCAGAATTTTTTCTACACATCATGTTTCTTATCCATGGTCCAAAGTTTCTTTTAATCACAAGAGTAATTATAATTCTTGCAGAGATTCCAAATGCAAGGGCTTTCTAAAAGGCAGTGATTAACAAGGCCAACGCAACGCCTATATTAAAAAATGTTTTCAAAGCTACTGTTGCCAAAAGCGGGCCTACGGTTTTATAATGAATACTATCTAATTATTCATTCCTAGCAATGCCACAGGAGTAGGGGTCTGGAAGTCCTGATGTTCACATTTAAGCCTCCTAGTAATCATTCTCATATTACTCTGCTTGAGCATGAAAGAAAAAGTGGGCAATTGCAGTTTCATTTCTACTCCACTCTGACTTGCCAGTAGATTATTGCTGGTATGAGTCAGGCCCACACCTCCCAGGCAATGAGGTAAGCATCAAATGATGACATTTAAGCCTAAACAAGTAAGTAGATGTGCTTGGTGTGCCGTCTAGTGTTAGAACTTCCCCACTCGTGCCGTGAGCACAGCTGTATGTGCGTGCGATGCAGTCACAATGACTCTTGTCTAATGCACTTGCATCTCTCACAAGGGCCTTCAAAGATCTGATGGATCTCATCAGCCAGCACATGCTGTACTCTGACTGTTGCTGCTGGTGACCAAGGCTGGCGGGTATGCAAATCTCATCACCTTCACATCCTGCTCCTCCCACTCCACCCATCACTCTTCATGCCACCAGTTCCACATCACAGCTGTGTGCCCTTCCCTCTCTTTGTGTTTACACATGTTCAAGGACAAATTACTGGGTGGGAAACCCACAGAAGGTTATCAAATATGTAGAAAGGCTAGGGAACATTAGGGAGAAGTATTATATACATTTGATCTGATGCTATGGTCTTCCTTCAGCAGCTACTTCTTCCCTTTTTTCCAAGTTATCTATCTTGACTAAAGAAATAATTGCACCATTAGCAGGATTTTACACCTGCCATTGACTCCCTCAGGCATTTCAGCCACCAGCAGGCTTCAGTTCCAGGTAATTCTGTGTGCCCTGGAGCTCCTTGGAGCTCACTCTTGCCATGCCAGGGATGCTTGACACTTCCTCTCTATAACCTTCTGCTGCATTTCCTCATTGATCTCAGGCATATCCAGCATCTGATAGAGATTTTGCTCCAGGATTCACACTTGGTCCAATCCATTCAAGAACCTCTTATCTGTTCCTCTCCAGAGCGATACCTCCAGTTAATTTGCTTCCTGTTACAGCAGGACTCTCATCCTGGACTAAGCAGCTGCCTTTCCTGGTCCTTCCACAGCACTTTAGCCTCTGTATCTGTGTGCTGGAGCAAGCACTTGCACTGAGACCTCTGGCTACCACCTCAGGACCTCATGTAATCTTTTACCCTCTCACTGTTTTCCAGTTTCCTGCAGCATCTACTCATTCTGCAATGGCCTTGTTCAGCTCAGTGGTAAGCAAAACCCGAGCTTGGTAGGCCTTCGGTGAGAACCTCTATCATTGCTTTAATGAGTACCTGCCCTGACTCTTCCATGTCCCTCCATTCTCCCCCAAAATCTGCATACTTGCAAGCAGTCAAAACAAGAAAAGAAAGTGTACAGAAATTCTGGCCTTTGTTTTCTTCAGTCTCTTTCCAGCACATCGGCTAAAGGCTGTCCTTCTCTTTGGCACTCCTAACTCTCTCAGAAAGTGCTGCTTTTGTTGGGGATCCAGTTGGCTGCTCTTCCCCAGGAGGAAGGGAAGCGTGCCAAGGAACGTGGCTGGGGAAGGCTGAAAGCCTCACTCTTAAACCTCTTTTATCACCACTGAGGACTCTAACAAGAGCCACAGCCATGTGACCAGAAACCCTTAATGCACTGGCATAGTGGGAAGTGGAGCCCAGAACTCTGCATGGAAACATCGCTCTGCCAGAGAGTGCTACTCCGATGTCTCTCTCCCAAGGAGTAACCCACCAGACCACAGGATCTAAGAGATTTATGCCCTGCTAATATATTTTTTTAATTAGCCATCTTTGTTTCTCCTAAGGCATAAACGAAAACATTATTCATGATAACACTGATAGAACGGTTTCTAGAACCTTTCCTATAAAGCCCTGAAGGAATCAAAAAGCTGAGTGTTAACCCAGCCATATTTCAAAAACTAGAAATCTCAATATTGTGAACCAGAGAACCTCTGATGTGACTATGTTCGTCTCTGCAGTAATTGTTAAAAAAAGGTAGTTTTCCTCCACTACTAGTGAAAAGACAAGTGAGTAGATAACAGTGTCCTACTAGTATAAAGTAACAAGTTTCCCTGATTTTTTATAAAGCGACAGGAAGAAAGAAAAACAAAACAACCAATTTCTGGCAGGTCTGTCTGGAACAAAAGGTTGAGGCTGCATTGTTGTCTGTAAACTTGCCAGGAGAATTTCTTCACTAGCTTGACCGAATTACAATACAGTAGTACCAAGGAATCTACAGTTCCAAAGAGGTTTAAAATAAAGAAAAATAAGGCAGAGGAAAAGAAAAAAAAAATTGTCTTTAAGATTACCTGCAGGCTAAGTCCATACCACAGGCATTGCTGTGACTGTATCTCCTGCAGACACATCTAACCTAGCATTAAGTTGCCAGCAGCCTAGGGTCAGCGTCATAGATGTGCAGAGCCCCACAGTGATGCTATTCTGTAAAATCAGTGGCAGCATTAAGTGTGATACTGTAAGGCTATGTCTACACTAGTAAATAAAACAGGCTAGACATGTTTCTGTAGCCTGAAGCAATGCAACATGGCCTGGCACATGTCCACAAAGCTAAACTGTTTCACTTGTCCTCCAGACACAGTGGTCCTATCAGAACCAATACATTAGAAAGGTCTGTGGCATCCAATCCTTTTTGTTTCCTGCAGTGTTGCTAGCTGGCATGGACCAAATTTGTGCTATGGAGCACTGTAACAATTAAGAGACACGATTGCAGAGAAGTGCCCTGGTCCTGTTCTACTTTCTAGTTCAGGCATAGTCTATCGGTTCTAGCCTTCTAAAGCTTTAAATGGCTCTCTGGGGCCATCTCAGATTATCAGTCTTAGCTGCTTGCCCCAGTGGGTCCTAAGGCCTTGCCTCAGAAAAACAGCAGTGCTCTGCATCTGGCTCATAAATATGTAAAGTGCTTCTTTCACTTGGAAACACAGAGCCATGAACATTGCTAATAATGTCACAGGCCATGTCAAACAACCAAAGAAGAACTTATATGAGAAAACAAAACTATTTGAAAACAAGACTCATTTGGAAATGAGAAGGAACTGGAAGAGGTAAATTTGAGGGAACAGACCCCAGTGCATCCTGGGGTGAGGATGTTAACATGTTTGTTACAGCAAAGACTCCTCATAATGATGAGCTCCAGCAGAGTCATTCCCTCATCCATCCATTCCTTCTAGGAATATGATAGGTGCCTCCCCAGCTGTTTTTTTTAAACTCAGCAGCTTTTTAAAAAAGGGCAGATTCCCTCTTTGCCATATTAGGTGATGCTGTTTGTTGGAAAAAACTCAGAGTTGTTGTGCATGTGGGGTTTTTTTAACTAACATTTGCGATAGCATAGTCCTACAAGCTGTAAAAAAAACCAACAAAAACCAACAAAAAAACAAACAAACAAAAAACCCCACCCCTCTCAAATCCTGAAATATTTCTGAATTTTCAGCTTTCTGCATTTCTCCAGACTAGAAGTGACTATGGATAAGATACGATTCTCTCATTCTCCTGGTTTTATTGCTAATACACACATGGCAGACTGGATCCAAAACTCACTGAATTCAAAAGGAACTTCAACACAAAGAAAATGGCCTCAGCACCCCAACTATTGACACACACATTTTGAAAACCTCAACATGCATAAAGCTTTGGGCTTAAAAATAGTGAGAATAATAATAGAAAAACTATGTGCCTAATTGCATTTGTTAAGGGTCAGCTCCATTTCTAATCTACCTTCAGATTTCCGTTGGAAGAAGGTGTACAATTCAATTAGGATTTGATGATACCAGCGCCAATGCCACAGACACAACCCATATCCCCTCAGGATAGGCAATCACTTCGCCACTGAAAGGCCTGCTGCACATTAGTGCAATGGTTTGTGGGCTGCTGAAAGCTTTTAAATTACATGTTTGCAGAGTAAGAGAGCATGCATAGAAAGAAAAAAAAAAGAAGGGGGTGGGGAGCGAATGGGATAAAAAAAAATAAAAAATCAGAGAACACTCCAGCTGAAGTATGTGGAATATCATCTTCAATCTGAATTAAATTTCCTACTGCTCTGATCTTCTACAGATAGTGACTCTTGCTGCAGAGATCTCTGCCCACTAGTGTAACATACCTCTACAGCTGCCCAGCCTTTCCATCCATTCCCTGCAAACTGGTCCTCCTCCTCCCCCTGCCTGCCTTCCATTGAGCCTCCTCCACGCCCCACAGGGCAGCAGCCCTCCAGCTGACAGCCAGTACACATGCACTCACAGCCTCATCTCACTGGTGGGAGATGGCAGTCACCTTTGTGAGGAGGAGACCCAACGGCCATGCACTGCAGAACCCTGGGGCAGCCATTTTGTGGGTACCAGCTTCACAGGTATTGGCCTAAGATGACTCATGAGATGAAAGACCCAGAGGATCATCTACAAGAAAACGAACTGAAGATAGGCAATTTGTTTAAAATCAGAGGCACTTTTCTTTGCGGAGGAAACTGCACCCACATTTCCCTAGCTCCAGCCACTGCCTGCTTTACCCAGGCCAGGTTGAGGCGGGGGCGGTGGCTGCACCTTGCCCTGGGAAGCAGAAGCCAGGAGGGATGGCGAGCAGGCCCGGGGCTGTGCGCGGAGGTGTGATGGCATGATGGCATTTGGAAACACAGGGCTCCCATTCTGCTTGCGTGGGCCAAGCGTGAAGCCCGCATTTGTCACACACTGAGGTCAGGCCGTGGGAATGTAAAAGAGGAGCCTGATCAAAAGCGGGGTTTCTTCTGTTTGTTTCTCTCAGATCTCATGCTCAGAGGGAGAGCTTGTTGGAGTATGTATTTCAGACAGAGTGTAGTGTGGAGAATAGCAGTACTGGAGGTTACACAGCTGCAAATCAAGTAAGAACCAGGCATGAAGCTCTAAACTGATGAAAGAGAGGAACAAGAGAAGGAGAAAACAGATGCTTAACGCATTTATGTTTCTAACACTGATCTTTGACTGACATCAGACTGGATAGTGGAAGCAGGAGCGAGGAAAAAGTTTCAGGAAAAAAAAAGTTATCTTAAGAACATTTTAAGAAAGAGAATATTCTTTTGGGCAGGCATGACTTCAGACAAAGTGAACTTCAGGAACTGACCCCTGAAATTAGCCTTACTGAAAAGTACTTGAAGAGAAAATTCAGCTGTGGTTGAGAGGAAAAGGACTTCCAGGAATTAATATGATGTCCCAGCTCTTCTTGGCACCAGGTCAGAGGGAGAAGAGCAGGCTTTGAGTTGAATGTGTCAGGTGGAAGTTTTGCTTCTCCATCCTCTGTGAGATGGGCTGACTTGGGAAAGCACCATATTTATAAGCTGTAGTTTGTGACACAAATTTAACACATTTAAAATTCACATATAAATCTGAATCTAACTGTTTAGAAACTATTCTTTGCAGTATGACAAATAATGTTTCAATATTTGCATGCCCAGGCATCAGTGAACTTCTTGAAAAATAAGCCTAAAGCACTATTTTTGCACTTTAGTGGCTTGCTTTTCAGATACCCAAGGTGCCCAGCCATCATCACTGACTCCAGAGGAAGCTCTTGGAAGCAGATCAAAAAGAGGAGGGAAAGAGGGGAAGAAAACAGATTGTGGAGCCAGATCCTGCTTTCTGATTATTTGGGCCAAACACAGCCACAGCGCACCGAGTAGCTGGTGACGGAAAGCTCTGAATTGCACAAATGGCTTTCCACTCTCTTTTGCCTGTCGAGCAGTAGGCAGAAATCAAGCAGCCAGCAGCAAACAAACATTTACTGCCTTCTTATCTGCAAAATGAAGGGTGACACACTCTTCTGCCTCTGGGGGCTGCCACAGCGTGAGCAGAGATGGGAAGAAGTACAGCATGTCATTAATTCTTTGGCAGAACAAGGAGTTACATCAAGGGCAATGCCTCATTGTTTCAGAAGGGTGTTCATCCCACACACCACTATCTGGATCCCTTGTGCACACAGAGCAGCTGCTAAAGGACTTCACAGCTATCCCTCTGAAGCTTGCTCCCATTATGTCTCTTTCTCCTCCAAGCCAGAGAAAAAAGAAAAAACCCAGTAGACTGGATATGTTACTGGCCTGATATGATGACCAGGAGATAAATGCCATATGTTTTCTGTCTTCATTGTAAGAATAAACGCTGAGGGCAGCAGATGTGGCTTGCTACAAGTTCCTGAAGCTTTTGAGCCTGAGGAAAATTTTTTTAAAAAGGAAAATGAAGCCAAAAGGGGAAGCTAACCATGGTTTTGCTTCCCACACTTCACTTGCTCAGCATTTCTGCTACTGATCCAGTGAAGGCTGGGATTTGCTTCCCAGAGCACTGGTTTCAGTACTGTGAAAAGAGACAGGCAGTTTGTTGTTTCTGGTTTGTTTTTGGTTTTTTTTCATTCTAACTCAAATAAAGCATACTTGTTAGACGTCATGTGTGAGGGCGACGGCATGTCACCCTTCACACCTCAGATTAGATGAATACCTGTCAGATTAGCAGTTAATATGATCAGAAGCAACAAAGCAGCATCGGGATCCACAGCCACTCTTTAATGAATTTAAGCAATGAGGGAAGAACAAACTAACGGCAAAAGTGGAGGCTTAAAACTCATATAATCTGCTTCATCTGGGACTGGTTGGCTTGACCAGAAAATGAAACACATGGACCTTTACAGATATATGTTTTATATAATGGAAAAACCTCTGCTTGTTTGCTGAGCCAAAAGAGTTTGCATATGAAAATTTAGGAAAATGGACATAATAATTCCTATGACCTTTTTTTTTCTAGAAAATCTGAACAGAAATAGTTTAAATAAATGCTATGAAAAAATACACCGACTGCTTAAAAAAATTTACGTTGAAATTTACTTAAACATATAAAAATTGTTTTAGAATGTTAGGATACCCTCAAACCAGGACAAATACTCTCGTGCATAGACAAATTCTGACATCATTTTAGTGTTGAGGATTGTGAAAGAGAGACAGAAATTCCTAGCAGAAGGGAATGAAAGCCATCAAAGGATTTATATTCTAGCAGAGACCATCTATTTCAAAAGGACGGACCATCTGTCACCCTTAGGAGAAAATCAGATTTTGGAGCTCCCTCTGCTGGACGCAGTTACTTTTGCTTTCCCTCTGCGTATCTACTGCAGAAACTTAAAATAACCCACAGCGTTTTCAGCAATAAACTTCACATTTCACATGAACATGTGATATCAAAGAAGTCGAGAGGGGTTTTTTTTTGCTCTACATAAGAGTAAATGCATGTAAAGCAGTGCTTCTTGCTCTACAACTGGAAAAAAAAATTACAAATGGAGTTTAAAGACTGACTGCACTACCAGTGGGATTTCTTTTGCTACATTTCTCTCTTTTTGGAGCATGGGAATCCACACTTGCAAAGCTTTTTTCCCCTCCCCCTCCCTCTTGTTCTCTTTCCTCTCTCTACCAAATCAACAGGGAATCCATACTGTTTGAAAAATAAAGAAGGGCATTCTCAATAACACTGCTACAGCAACGAGCCTTAGAGGTAGTGCCAAATACTCTATTGCTCGTGACACACATGCAGCAGAGCTGACACAGTTATGAGAAATTCACACCTAAAAAATGGATCTGTAAGTGTAATTGGGCAGCGTCCCAAGTGTCTGATTCAGTTCTCGGTGCCCTGCGAGACTGACATTTGGGGACGAGAGCTCAGAGCACATCAGAAGTGTGTCAGCTCAGACAGGGTGGTGTTTGAAATAGCCATCTTAGGATGGGACGAAGCATACTGTGGAAGGAGATTTCTTTCTTTACCAAATGGAAAATGCATTCAAATGCCTTCCTCAGAGGGGTCTTTTGTCAGTTTTTAATCACCTCTACTCCCCTTTTCGTCCAGCCCTTTGTCTGCAGCCAAGCTAGGCCGCTGGCTTCAGCTGCTCTGCTCATAGTACGCCCATCCAGCTCAGCGCCTGCCTAGCCAAGCTAGTGTGGAGCACACTTGGCACAGCTTATTGGCAAGCCTGGATTAGCACCAAGACTTCACAGAGGCATTTAAAAAAAAAAAAAAAAGATGTGTTCACCATCCCAGATCCAGCATTCGCAAGTTGCATACAGAGCCATTTATAAACATATATTTCTATGCATTCTATTCATATATAATGGATATAAACTTAGGGTAGAGGAGGTAAGAAGTGTAAGACCATTCTTGGCAATATGCCCGCGTGTGCATGAGTGGGGGGAGTGCCTTCAGGAGGCTGAGATATGGCAGTGAAAAGAGCTACGTAAAAAGCAAAACTAAGAGATTGAGGTTGTGAGGTCAGTGCTGGAGAAAGTGAAAAACGAGAAAGAATGGGGCCACTGGGGAGGAATAAACGGTGGGAGAGCAAAGGAGGCAGGAAGTCTCAACATCACAGGCTGGGGAAAAGGAGGACACTATTGTAGGGACAAAGGCAGAGCGCCACAACATCTCACAATCCTTTTTCTGAGAACTTCCGCCTCATCCCCAGCATCAACTACACAGAAAGGAACACGAGAAGTCACTTTTTTTCTTTTTTTCGAGACAGGCAGAAGAATTATCTTACGCTTTCTAGCTTCTTGTTAATTTTTATCTTTTATTCCTGTGAGTACAAGCCCTTTCCTTTTAATGTTAGGTTTAAATACTTTGCTGAAAAATCTTAAATTCTAGATGATAAATTTTGGTCATCAACATTATACACCGGTGTGTTGTAAATATTGCTCAAGATGTAATGGTACCGGCAGGGCTAACCCAATGCCAGCAGTGACACTGCTGCTAGAAATTAGGAGAGTGCCTTAATACTGCACTAAACAGATCACATCCCACTTTAATAATTACATTAAACTGCTGAATTTACAATGTTATTTCAGTGGTTCTTTGAATATGAGATCATGTCTAGTAACTTCATATAGCTTTATTTAGTGTATTCTGTTCAAGAAAAGTAATAATAGGGATGTAGTCTCCAGGACAGCTTTTAAGAGACTAATGTTTATTTCCTGGGTACTTGACAGAGGATAGACTTACAGAAGGGTAATACCACTGCTTAAGGTTAGAGGTCAAGGTGCATTAATTCTAGGAGTTTTATCCTTTTATCTTTCCTTCCTCTTTAATCACCCAATGCAAGTGAAATATACAACTATTAAAAATACATTGAGAATCAATCACAGGAGGAGAGAGAGATCTAATATGGAGAGCAAGATAGGTAAAGCGAGTCAAAAGAGAAGAGATTCTTCTTCTCTTTATTCATTATTTGCTCTCCCTGGAGCTTGACAGCATGCAGACCAACAATTGATTTGCGTGTTCAAGGTGCTGTTTTCACAGCTGCTGAGCTGGGCCTGTCCTTGGGATCCCCTTGGATACAGCTGGTGGCCGCAGCTGCCTGGGCAGCCCAGAGCTTGAGCACCGCAGCACAGCCAGCAGCAAGCCCTGAGGAACAGAGGGCTGCTGGTCTTATACAGGTAGTTTTCTCCTAACCTCCTCTCCCCATGGTTGTATTTCCAACATGCAAGCTAGGTTCAGAGAGTTTTGCTTGGTAAGCATTTTTTTTTTTTTTTTTTTGCTGTCGCTGCCACTTCATGTGCTGCATAACCACTTCCATTATATCCCACTTTGGTGATTATTTTGCCCTGTTCAGTCAATCAGGTGGGATAGTACAGGAGATCTGGAACCTTAACTGAAGGCCCGGCCTTTAAACCCACCCAGGTGCCTGTATGTGTGTCTGTATTCTACTACTTTTTTTTACTTTTTTATTTTGGGGGGAATTCTTCAGAGAGACCATGTCATGGGAAGGGTGCCTTATTTTCAAATTCTGCTGATGATGTTAGCTGTGCAAACTCCTAACAAATCAACTAAGGCCCGAACTTTTAATTTCTGAAATGCCATAGGAGGCAAATGGAGATTGTGCAGTTCATTGACAGATGTTGCTACTGTTATGTCTGGGGGTGCGTTCCTGGTAGTCATTAGACAACAAAACAACAACTAAAGTTGAATTCTTTCTTATCCCAAATTCCCTTTCTGGTTTGTAGACACCTGGAAGAAAAGGTTACCTACTCGCACCCAAGGTATTGACTAAAAGAAATAAAGATTATACAGAAAGAGAGTCACACTATGTGTGACAAAAGGTGACAACAGCTCTTTTAGGAAGTAGATATTGGATGATATTTCAGCACACAACCTGGAATACACTTTGGAAGAAAACAGAGAGTCCACCTTGGGTAGGTTATTAGCTCACAGGGAACAGAGGTGGTATCTGCTGTCCTCTTCATTTTGGCAGTGTTTACTTTCACATCAGTAGTTTAAGAAACACCTGTTCCAAGAAACTGAAAGAATATGGAGAAAACCATCTATTTTTACTCTAACCATAATTTTGCTATTCTCGCTAAACTTAGCTGGTACCGAGGTACTTTTCCTTTCCAGTCTATTTCTCATGAGTTCTCTGTTCGCCTCCCAGAAGATCACCAGCAAGTTCTGAAACCTGAGCCAAAAGTGAAAGCATGAACCTTTCACATCCCAAGATATTAGGGGCTGCAGTGAAGGAAACAGGTTTCGTATGACCTTCCTATACAGTATCATGAATCAGAAAGTTCCTTGTGTAGTCACTTTCCCCACAATGAGCTCATCAGACTTCAGCCATACTGGGGAGGAAAAGCAAGTCACTCTTAAGCATAAGACGTCTCCCCCAAAAACAAGCAAAAAAATACAGCCACTGACATGACCACCATTATAAGAATAATCTTAAGGAAGACTATTATTAATTAAGATCTCACTTTACAAGGGAGTGCTGTAATCCCTGTGTTGCAAGAAGAGGGCATAACTTCTTTTTGAAAGAAAGTAGAGCTGGTGCCCTGTGCACAAATTGATAACCTGAAAACCTAAAACCACTTCAGGCTGTGAATCCCAGTTGCAAAGAGGCTGTATCTAGGCTTTGGGCTGGGTATGCACTGCAGCATATCCTGCTCTCCTGATTTCACAGCTGAGTTCCTTCCACAAGCTTGCATTGCTGCCTTCTGGGCTGTGCATCCCCACTTTTCCCATGGAAGTAAGCATACGGCCTAGGGAAAAAGGGATGGCGCATGTTCAGGTCCAAGCAGGACAAAAATGAGATGCCTTTGGGGCATGTGCCTAGATCCAGGACCTAGAAAGTGCTCCCATGTCCCATAATTCAGACACAGCTGAAGGTACCTAACTGGTGTCTGCAAATTCATGTTGCACGCACTTCAGAAATGCTCCTTCACGTGACCTTTTTGATGGGTATTCAGACAGTTGCTCCAAACTGCCGCCAGAACAAGCCTTCTTAATGCTCACAGAGTATCCATTCTGAAAGCCATCCCTTTCTTCGGCTTTTACTTGGCCGTAGCATTTAGCTATTACAATAAATACTGTAATTCTGATTGCCACTTTGCGTTCTGCAGGCATTTCAGCATACTGGTTTTGATTAACATGAAGCCCAGTGTCTCTGCTCCTGCTCTGTCCTAGCAAACAGACGTTCCAGATCCAGAAACAGGCAGTTAAATTTAGTAAACATTTAATACTCATCTCCTGTACAGTTTAAACTGACACACTGACCTAATTAGATTTTTGGCATCACAAACACTCTCAGATTAGGGAGGGTGGCGGTTCTTTGGCAGTAACAGAAACCAGATATTTCTTGTAATGTTTGCCTGCTTTAGACATCTCAAACAGACCAGTTAAGAGGCTCCGACAGTGGCAGTTTGGATGAAGAAGTAAAATTGAATTGGACCGAGAGCCTATCAGCAACATCAGTTTGGAAACCCTGAGTTCATGAAGCAAATGCTTTTGCTTCGTTTAGGTTAACTGATACAAGTTTAGCATGCTAGGGGTAAAAATAAAGATTTTTATCTCAATTTTTATTTTTTTTTTTAAGCAGCTGTATGACATTTAGATTAAAGCCCTGAAATTTCTTAGTAAGCTAGATAGGGTGTTTTCTATAACTCATCCTTTAAATGTAGAGATCTGAACTTACCATATCCATCACTTACCAACTTCTGATAAGAAAGGTTTCTGGAAACATGATTCTAACTTAGATATATGGGAAAATGAAGCATTTTATTTTACTCACATTCTCAAAAGAAACAATGTTATCTTGAGACTTGTACAGCGAGCAGAAACAGAGTTGCTTCACACAGAGCGAGAACTGTTCAGTGAACGTATAGTGAGCCGGTTAAAATCTGCAACCCGAGTGTCCTTACTTTGTGTAAGGCACACAGCAGGCAAATATGCAGCACGATGAGATACACGACCTGTAGTTATATCTGCACTGGCTTACCTCTGTATCTGTAGGCACCTGCAATACATCTGCCTTCTGCCTTCATCACGGTGCCGGAGAGAGGGAATCTCAGGATTCTGCTCCAAGACAGGCTAATGTTTCTTTAATTTGTCTTGAAGATCTTCAGTGCTGAAGCTTCCAGTCTCTCTATTGTCACTGGTAGCAGTGACTCTGGGCTCAAAGCACCTACACCAAGCTTTGCTTAGGTATCCACCGGTGGGCAGGTCTGCAGGACCCTCGAGCTTGCTCCTGGATGTGACCGCAAATTGACTGGAACCTGTGCAGAAGTGTCAGATACAGGTGGGCTCCCCAGGCCCTGCTTCTCCTTCAGGCCACACCTGAACCCAGGCTCTGCAAACAAAGCTGTGAAGGCCTCCTGAATAAGTAACTGTTGAGTGATGTTATAAGCAATCAGGGATTGTATACAGATAGATGCTGGAGCTTCAATTTGAACCTACTTATCAGTGCTTGACAAAAGCTTTGATAATTTCTATCCTCAAATCCCATAGGTCCAAGACCAATTCTTGCTGATGAACTGTCATCACTGCCGACTGTGTTCGATAAGGGAGAGAGGGAGGGAGCAAAGTGGCTGAATTCTGTGAGGTTTTAATTACCCACCAAACAAGCATGTGAAAGGCAGGGAAGCATTAAGGTTAAGTAACAGTCTCCTTAGCCAGAACATTCACCGGCCACTGCAAAAAGCTGGGGAATGGCAGATAGATACCAGAAACCAGGAGTAAAGAAATACAAATGTCACCAGTTACAGAAAGTGTGTTATTATTGTCTCCATTTGTAAGAAGGGGGTTAGTAAATGCATATGATACAAGGAAGTTGGCAATACCACTGTAAAGATCAGAGAAACACAAGAGAGAGAAATCTCGAAAAGGTCTTTTTAGCAGACATTGGTAATATAGCAGATACTGGTAATTGCTGGTCAAAGCTGTTTGTTTGTAATTGAGAAAGATTTGTGTGCTGCTATCAGTAAAAGACAATGAGAACAAATCACTTTTTCCTGTTTCCCAGAGAGAGAAAAAGTCACTCAAGAAGAAAGAGTTTTCAAGAGCATTCAGCTCAAACCTGGTTTGCTACCAATTAAGCTAATGCTAATCAGCTTAATGCTCATGTTGATGCATAAGTGTTATTGAGGAAAGGATGAGAGGTACCAAAGCCATCCCTGCCTTGGACACTGCTGACACGGAACTTACAATCATGCAGCTCTCAGTGATAATACATTGAGCTGAGAGGGTATTTAATTTGTCTCTGGTTCCTTTTGCTGAAAGAAATAATTAGAAGTAGAAGCAGTCCTTGATTATATTTAGGAAAGAGATCTGGGAAGCCCCTGACCCGCTCATTCCATAACCGTGCTGATTTTTAGTCTGGTATTTCGACAGTGAAATGATTTCCAGTAACATTTCTCCGCGTTCAGGACAGTTTCTTAGCCTCAGCTGAGGAAGGTGTAATACCCAAAGGGTCCAGGTCCATGTGAGTCTGTGCCAGGGAGGACTGCTGGGGGCATACCAAGATTGCTGGTCTGATCATAGAATCACAGAATGGTTTGGGTTGGAAGGGACGTTTAAAGGTCATCTAGTTCAAACCGCTGCAGTGAGCAGGGACATCTTCAAGCACCCCACAGCTGACTCCATGCTCCATGTCCCTTCAGTGTCCTGGCACCCATCCATCGCAGTTTAGGGTCAGGGCAGCGCCAAAACCTAACAGACACTCTCTGTTAACTCCCCCNATCATATTGAAACTAATTCTTAAAATAAGTAAATATGTTGTGATCCAGGCCAGGGCACTCTGTTGAGGTATCCTATATCCTAGTTTGGAAAAGAGCATTTACTGTCAGAGCCTGGCTCTTCATCACGGCTTATTGTTAAGTGCAGTGGCTTCAGGGAATGACGGCGACAGTGCTGGCACATAAAACATTAAGATGAAGTTTAGCATATCATTTGCTAACTGGAAGATCTTACAATGATACTACCATTCTTTCTTCCAACAAACAGTGGTACTACAAAGACCTTTTAAACCACATCTTAAGCACGTCAGGAGAGTACTCCTACCCAAAGAAAAGTGACATCATTTTGCTGCTGTGATTTCTGGGAGTAGGGCAGCAGCAGTGCAGCCACCCACCGTGTTCAGTGACCGACGCGTATTTTTCACGACACTGGGCTCCAAGGACTTTTCTCGCTGCGAAAAAAAACCCGAATTCAAATTTCAGAGCTCCCTCTGCTGGTTCGACATCAACTTAGGCTCACAACCGCTTTCCCTTCTCTCCGCCTGCTCGTTACCACTTGAACGATTAATTGTAAACTTGAAGGATGTGTTGCTGTATTAAAGAAAAAAGTTACTACATTGCTTGTCAGAGCATGTGTCTGTGATAGTTGGTATTGCATTGGAGAAAGATCTGACGTTCCTCTAACAAGGAGAGAAAAAGTTTCTTCTTCTAAATCTAGTTTCAGGCCTTGCAAACGAGCAGCACATGCACGCAAGCGTTTTGTGGAAGCACAAGACCCTATCATTCCGTTCGTCCATGAATTCCTAACGAGTGTACTCTCGTATTAGGTGACTGCTTTAATACATCTTACACTCGGAGTACAAACATAGTAAACCAGGAAGGCAGCACTGGGAAAAGGCTACGTGTAAGCGCACACCACAGAGAAACTAGCCATACGGCATTATACTCATTCCTTCTGCAGCTTACTTGTTACGTGATCTAGAACTTCCCTCATTTTTATTCAGAGTATTTTCTTACTGGCATGTATGTAAACAGCACTAGAGATTTTCAGAATTTGCTGTTCCAATCTGTAACCAAGCTCATTGTGGCACGCAACGTAATCACATGGATATTTCAGATGTGTGTAGTAAAAACCAGCCAAACAAGTGAGAGGGAACACAATCAGACATCAGAAACAGCGGATGTCCAACGTATTGACCAAGTTTCACTGTCCTCAATACCTTAAAAGAGAGCTTAGGGGTTTTGTTTTTGTAATTGATTGGCTCACTTCGCTTACAGCTTCAGGGCTGTTAATTTAAATTCTCAGAGGTTAAAATGAACCTCTCCATTTTGGTAGGCAGCGGCTCATCTCTCGTTGCCCTGCAGCAGGCATGGCATTACCGGGGAGTTTGCAGAATAGCCTCCAAAGCGCATGGGATCAAATTGAGACTCAAGCCTTCTTGGGACATGCTTTTGTTCTTCATGTAACAATCATCTCCCCTGCAAAAATCACAGTTTTCTACTCCAACTTTTTTTTGGTGATAAATATCAAACGGCTTCAACTCTAAAAGATAAAATTTCATTATGTTCAAGTATTTAATGAATGGATTAAAGGGGTCTGAAAACAGATTATAGAACTTTTCTTGCTGCTTTCTTGTAGCTAACCCACTGTTTTTGCAGTTAAGCTGCAATAAATTCCAACCAACCTGAAGTCTGCACTTGAAAATGTAGCCTATCAAAATTTTTAATAGTGGAGGTATACAGCCCTCACTGAGGCTGATAAAATACTAATGGGAGAGCCACAATGTAATTACAGGAACAGCTGATTAAATCACAATAGCACTTAACAGAATAAGATAATTTCAAATCTAAAGATTACAGTCGATTACATCATCATTTCCAGTGACACCAGTACGAGGCGCTTAGAGATGGAACTTTAACTTCCAACTGCAGAAAAATTTAATTTACATTTTTAATCACTAATACAGAAAAAAGAAAGAAACCTTTATATTTTCTCAGTGTTCACTGAGAGAACAGTGTATTTTTAGTTCCAGGTTCTTTTGAACAAAAAGTTTCTTTCAAAAGACTAGAAGGCTACTTAGTTCTGAATATTGATAACTGGATAATAGGCCCATAAATATATGCTGCTGAGCTGAATCTTTTGAAGGTCATTAGAAAATTATCCCACTGAAGTCACTGGAAATATTCCCTCTGATTCTTGCAGAAACTGGAATGATCCACTAATGACCTTTAAATTTTTTAATCTTCCTAACATTTTATGGTGTATATATAAAATTATTTTGGCTTGAGTCTTTATTATTTATTTAATCAAGGAAAAGAAATTTCAGTGCTGCTGTTAGTTGCTAGCTATATTGTAGAGCAGAGCTGTCAGTAATAAATATTCAGAAACTGTAAACCAGACACTGTAAGAAGTATTTTTTACAAAAAAAAAAAGTTAACTTGCCATAGTTTAGGGGGAGTTTATCCTACCTCTGAATACAAAAGTAGACTAGGTAATTCTCAGCATTTTCTCTAGTTTTTAGCCTTCGTGTTAAATGTTTCTGAGGTTTTCCTTGGTCAGAATTTGCTTCAGGTGTTGCTAAGGTGGGAGCTGAGGCTGGTTGTTTCTCTCACTCTGAGAAAAGCACACCAGCTGCAGAGACACTGCACTGCCATGCTCCTCAGCACAGATCTGCGTACGCCGGCTTCCTTGCCAGCGCAGTGTTGGTTTGGATCAACGGACTGGGACGGAGCATGTCACTTAGCGCTTATGCTGATGTGCGAGTGGCTATGTCAACTGGCATCCCATACTGCTTTGGGTTCCTCTCCACTGCAGGATGCTCACCCCATTGAGTTTTGGAGCTGTTAGTGGGCAGCGCTGTCTTCTAGCAGCTGGCCTTCTGTTTCTGAACAATCTGTGGCCTGAAAGAACCTCTTAAAAAAACATTCCTCTAGCGCATAGACACTTTTGCATTCAAAGACAGGCATTTTTACACCTCTGCATCTCCATGAAAGGGGCAATGGAGTAAAGCTGCTGTCCTACTAGCAGTGTGGAGTGGGAGTGCAGCTGCATGCTTCCACACCACTGAGATAGGCTGGAAACACAACTGCAGGTGCAGCTGCTCAAATTGCTGACTAGTCTCTCTCACGCCGAGGGTACGGAGGTGTTGCTTCTCTTCTGTGTGATGTTTCGTTCTGACAGATGAACGATGGCTTGTGGCAAGCAGGTGCCTTGAATGGAGAAGGAGAACACTTAGGAACAAAGACAAGTGACATTGCTGGAAACAGGTGGTTCACTTACCTAGTATTTAGCAGTGAAGATGAACAACATGAGGATGTCGCTTAACATGGAGATGACTACTTCTGGGCACTTGCAGCTCCCTCTGTTGTTCACCCTTGATTTCAGGGAGTATGGGAGCCGGGGAGTTTGGAGTTACAACAACGCAGACAGTAGAAGCAGGGTGATTGGAGACAGGATGTCTGCTATTCAGAAGACGCCAAACATCTTGTGAATGATCACGATCATGCGGGTTTTACCTGCATGAACTTTTCTCTTGGGGACTTTGATGACATACGCTTCTTTCCGTGCCTTTTTACACAATCTTATCGTAACTATCTCATGACTATTGAAATCAAGTTAGGAAACGTTACTGATTGAAAAGTTACTGCTCCAAAGGATGTATCTTCTTAGGATGCACTGCAATAATACATTTTATCTGTACAATATTTCCATTATTACACTATATGCATTTGTTATGCACAGATTATTTTGTAAATACTATATATATAATTATTATGTATGCAAATGTAATTACATGTATTTGTTCAGAATAATTAAACTTGATAATAAATATATTTTAAGTCTTTTCTAAAATAGCTGTGCTCTTTAATCAGAGAAGGACAATGTTATTCCTTGAAACTATTAACATTCTTCCGACTAACAGGAAAATAAGTATCGATAAGCAAAGGCATACCACATACCTAAGGGAGATGACATAATTAGCATTCATTATTAACGAAGCTATTGTCTCACTCACATGAAATACGGAGCACTTAATACTCTGTTTACTTCATCTTCTCATCGATAAGTACATTCCCTCTAGAATGCGATGTTGTATGTCCTCACTTGGGAGATCTGTTCACACTGAATCCACTCATTAGAAGTTTCAGTTCAGTTTGCATTGACTTTGCCTTGCCTTTGGCTTTAGTTCACTTGGGTTGGTAGTCCTGGTGCACGACACATTATGATATTTAACACATTAAGCTACGTATCTGACAAGAATCACGACACTCAAACTACTGTCCTGAGAGTAACACGAGCAACAAGCAAACTCAGACACGTAGAGGCTTTTTATTCTGCTTACTAGTAATTTAGAATGAAGAGCAGCATACAAACTGGAGCAAGACTAGCTGGCAGGCAGCGCAAGAACGTGTTAGCAGAGTAGCTCATACACGTGGCACATACTCCTGTTTTCTGTTTCTCTTCTCCCACATTTTTTGTGTCATGTCTAACATATTCATGGTGCTGTAAGATGTTTACATGGCAAGTGACTCCTATTACAGGCTGTTTTACAAGCGTAAGAACTAGGTATCTGTCCCAGAAGTACCTTAAATAAGATGGGCAATACTTCTCAGAGGAGTTTTGGGGAGAACTGCACTGACACTGCAGGACCAGGCAGTGACAACTGTCCCGAGTTGCAGAGAAAGAAATCAACGAGGGTCTGGGAGGAAGAGAAGGAGGTGAGGAGGCACCTCCAAGGGATGGTAAGAAACCAGAGGCAGCAGTCACCAGCTGTGTCTGATAAAGCATTGCCAATGGTCTCCAGCAAGATTGGACTACAAGAAGGCCATGAACCACATCTTTGTACTCGTAAGAGCTGTAAGACCCTGAAAGGTAACAAATACATATCCTGCTGTCTCTGGTAAGAATTTGAGGTGATCCTAAATCCAATCCAAAAGGATTGGAACTGATCATTAAGTGTAAATTAGTAGTGTAACTGTTTAAGTTAAAGAGGTCAAAAATATTAGAAGAGAACTGGATAAAAAAGTAGCTCCTTTCTGCCTTACTGTCTTATCTTGGGGAAGCTTCATGTAAGCATCTATGGATTGCAGTGTTTGTCTTCAGTGTGACTTTTGCAGCAATGCCTACAACAAATGGGTGACAAATATTAGATGGCTGTGTGCAGCATAAAAAGATCCACCTGTGAGTGAGATAATCAATAAATGAAGAGATGAATGAAAGTGAAATTAAAAAAAAAATCACTAAAAAGATTTTTTAAATTAAAGGAATTTTAAAAGCAACAGTGTTAAGGTTTAGGGTCAGGGCAGCCCACTAGACCTGTAACAGGTGTTCTTTGTTAACCTCTCTCCTTCCCCAAAGGGGAAGAGAAAGGGAGTAAGAGAGAGAGACTTATTGATTAGAAAAGAAAGAACAGCTTTAATGAAAACAAAAATAATAATATTAAAATGGAATATATACAAATACCTACAAAACCAGTATCAGACCCAGCTCCCCTCCTGATGCCAGTTATGTCACTGTCACCACTGACGCTGTGGAGCAGGCACTGGGGAAGTCCCAAGTTGGACTCAGTGGCAAGACAGGAACTGAATTCAGGAACTAGATTCTGGAATTGGATTCAGGAACACATGGATCGGGATCAAAGGCAGAACAGACAGAGTCTTCCTTGGATGTTGGCCATCAAAGAAGAAGCTTGACTCTTGTGATTGATCCCTCAGCTTTATACAGAATATGATGTATATGGGATGGAATCCCTTGCTCGTCAGTTTGGGGTCACCTGTCCTGGCCACTCTTCCCTACAACTGCAGATTTTACTTTCTGCACCCCACAACATGGCACACAAGATCTAGCAGTGGCCTTGGTCTGCACACCAATCCTTGGCAGTAACTCTAAACATAGAGCATTATCACCGCTAGAAGCAGGCGCTGCCTGCAAAAACAGGCTGCTAACTTCAGAATGTGCAGTTAGTTAGAAGAACTGAGCTGAAAAGTAAAATCACTGAATAGAATTACTTCTGTTCTAACTCAAACCAGGACAAAATGCAACAACAGATTAAAACCCCAGCAGAGATCTGAAGTAACCTGGGGCTGTACAACTAAGAATAGCTTTTTAGATTTTCTTCACCTTATGAAGACTGCTGTCAACAGCATCTAACTCAGAAAAAAAGCCCCGGGCATGGCCGATAGTCATAGAATCATAGAATCATAGAATTGTTGAGGNTACAAGCCAAGATCCCATTGGCCTTCGTTGCCACCTGGGCACACTGCTGGCTCATGTTAAGCTGATTGTCAACCAGCACTCCCAGGTCCCTCTCTGCCTGAGAGTCTGGTGGTTCTTTTGCTTTCCACTTCCCTGTGACTCATCAGCTTATCTGCATGGGCCACCTAGGAGAACAGTACTATGGGACAGCTGCCAGTAAAGCCGCCCCATGCTGCCATGATGTATTCTGGTTTCAACCAAGGCAATGGTATCTGGCCACTGATATCTAACAACAGCATTTCACTGCTGCTCACAAACGAGGACCTAATCAACATGCTGCTAGAACTAGTGACTTCTAAGGTTTGGTTCAATTGGGTTTTAAGACAGCAACATATATATTTACCTTTAAGGAGCCAGACTCGTAAAGATAAAACACAGCTTAATAAAATATTAGTGTATTCAGCAGTAAGAATTGGTTTGACATATATATTTGTATATAGTCACCTTGAGAAGACACATTGGACGTGGTTTTATATTCTTAGCTCATAAACTCAGAGAAGCAAGTGTTAAAAGATGAAGGAGATAATGGCTGGCAGGAAGTGGCTCATCTGCCCATTGACTGCAGGAAGTACCAGCAGAGGAAATTCATCTGCAGGTTAGCCTGACAGACTGTCATGGCCATAATGGATCAAACCCTCCCATCACCGGGCTATTGTAGCACTCAGAAAACATAAAAACATATAATTGTTTGTGGGGGAAGCTGGACTAAAAAGGGAAAGGAAAGAAGTTAGGAATGTTCCCTGCCAGGGCACTGATAAATGGGCTCTGTAGCAATGGCAATGGTGAGGGAGTGAGTAAATCAGCAGCAGGTTTTCGTAGTGCTCTGTGCTCCTCATTTATCTTGAACGCTCTGAATGCGTGCTGTGAATCAGAAGCAATACCAAAGCCGCGGTATTTCAACCAGTCTGGTAAAGAAAGATCTCAGCAGTAGCTGCTCTTACAAATTCATTCTTTGGTTACTTACCCAACACACTTGGATGACTATGACCTGTTTGTGGACAGTTTCTAAAGACAATGGTGCTTTTGTTTCTGCTAAGGTAGAAAAGATGGGCCTTTCTGCCAGCCAAATAGAATGTCCCTGTGCCTCCTCTTCATTGCTTCTAACTGGGAAACAAAGCTGCCCAAGTGGCCTTCCAGGCTGTGACTTGGAGTGATTGGAGTTTGCGGTAACTTTCTTTGATTCCTTTTGGCTTTTGTTCCATTTGTATTGGGTTTGTCTGGCAGGATTTTGGCAGTGGGGGAGTGGCTATGGGGGTGGCTCTTGTGAGAAGCTGCTAGAAGCTTCCCTGGCTCCAAGTTGAACCAGTCTCTGGCCAATCAGCAATGGTGGTAGCACTTCTGTGATAATGTATTTAAGGAGGAAAACCTGCAGTAGAGAGAGCAGTGGGATGTGAAACAACTCTGCAGACACCAAGGTTAGTAAGCAAGAAGGAGGTGCTCCAGCTGCCAGAACAAATTCCCTTGCAGCCCATGGAGGAGCAGATGCCCACCTGCAGCCTGTGGAAGACCCTACAATGGAGCAGGTAAATGCACCCAAAGGAGGCCGTGACCCTGTGGGAAGCTCCTGCTGGAGCAGGCTCTTGGCAGGACTTGTGGTCCCATGGAGGCGAGCCCGCACTGGAGCAGGTTTGCTGACAGGACTTGTGACCCTGTGCGGTTCCCACGCTGTTCCTGAAAGACTACATCTTGTGGAAGTGACCCAGGCTGGAGCAGTGTGTGAAGAACTGTATCCCATGGAAAGGACTCATGTTAGAGTTCAGGGAGGACTGTCTCCCATGGGAGGGACCCCGTGCTCCAGCATGGGAATAGTGTGAGGAGTCTTCCCTGTGAGAAGGAAAGGACTGGTAGAAATACTGTGTGATGAACCGACTGCAACCCCACTCCCTGTCCTCCTGTGCTGCTGGGGGGAGGGAGTAAGAGAATTCAGGAGTAAAGTTAAGCCTGGGAAGAAGGGAGGGGTATGGGGAAGGTACTTTAAGATTTAGGTTTTAGGTCTCAGTATCCTACTCTGATTTGATTGGCAATAAATTAAATTGTTTTTTCCCTAAGTTGAGTGTTTTGTACATCACCGTAAATGTTGAATGATTCCTCCCTGTCTTGACCCGTGAGCCTTTCATTATATTTTCTCCTACCCATCCCACGGCAGGGGGGAGAGGTGAGCGAGCGGTCGTGCGACACTTTCTTGCCGGCTGGGTCTAAACCGTAACACATTTCCCATGCTGTATGAAAAAGAGAACCAGATCCCTTAGATCTCAAAAACCTTTGCTCAATAAAGAAACATAGTTCCATTTCATAAGTAACACACTGACTACTTCTAATCTGGGGAATCTGAAGAGATAACTTTCTTTTTTACTGATATACTAACGTATTACTTCTCAAAAATTAATAATCATTAAGACACTACAAAGAGTGACAGAATTCACTCTGCCTAAATTCTACAGGATGTGTTTGGATTTAGATAACCGAAAACATATCTGAGTGGTAGACAGCAACTCAGCCACGCTCTTTCTAGGGCTTCATAGCTCTATAGGCAAAAAATCCTCACTGATCTGGAAAACGGATGCAAGTTTGCCTTGCAATCTAGTAAAGACAGATGCTAAAATGTGGGAGACCTTAGGTTCTCAGGTGAACTCGGCAAGAGCAGTGAACCTGCGTCACTTTCTTGTTTCCTCTGCCCCCAGAACACAGGGTATCCTGGCATCAGACACTAGCATTACTTCTTGAAAGGGCCACTTTGCGACCAAGAATATGAAAGAGATGGAAGACAGAAGAGCAAAATTATAATTGTGCTGCACCTTACATGTCTCCTTGTCTGTGACTTAAGCTTTAGCTGCTAAGTACTCAGGACACCTGCAGATCAGGCTTTACACATAGCGCCCGTTGAGTTTGCACTCACCAGTGAAAACCTTGGTTTAAGTGGCTAATTTGTCCATGTCAAGCAGAAGCTCAGATGCTGTCATATTTCTTTATCCTTCCTGGTTTCGTTGTCCACTAAGCATCGGGGGCCTCTCTAGGTGTGCCGAAATGGAAGCTGCTGCAACTTGCCTCTTGCTGTCAGGGAATTTGAGCAAGCCTGCTGAAGAACTCAGACATTTAGCTTCCTCAAAGTTCAGAGACCCCGATACACACACCTGGCTTGGTTGTATTGCCCTAAAGCAATGCAAGGATGTATCCCAAGGCCCGGCAGTACACGGAACTGGTTGAGCTCACCAGGAGCTACAAGCATCAGGCAGCTGATCATGAGGGATCCAGTCTCCAGCAAGTTGTCAACTTGTTCATGTAGGTTTCAATTCAAAATTCTAGCGGTATTTTATCAGCCAAACTCTTGACCTGGACCACAACTGTGATTAGTCCTGTACGACTGGAAAAGCTGTGGGACATACAGTACCTCAGTATTCCAGGCTGTTTTACTGGATCAGAGGAAACAGTTTTCATCCATGAAAAATTAAAGCCAGTTTAATTATCTTCCACTCATTCAGCTACAGTCACCTATGTACAGGTCCAAGGACGCACTGGGAAGGTGAACAGCCAGTTGGCAGAGTTGTTGCCAACTGGGCACATTCTTTTGCTTCGTGAGACTTTGCGTGTTTCGTGAGTGAGGAAGAGGGCTGGCTGCCTGAACCACAGCTGCTCTGCTTCGCTGTGCAGCTTCAATGGCTCCCAGGCAGATCTTACAGTGCAACAACTTTGAAACAAGCAGAATATGAATACCAGAACCTTCTGAAAAGCCTGGAGAATATGAAGGAAATTTCAAGCTTGACTTTCATCTCAATTTTGTGCAGCTATGACTCCACTGATTTCAAGAGAGTTCTAATTTCCACTGGGCAGAGGGAAAAAAGTCAACGAGTCTCCTGCAAAAGAGTATTTAAGAGAAGATCCTGCAGCTCTTGGGAGCAGCTCATGACATAACTTCACATTCCAGATTACATTAGGTGAGGCCCCAGCTTCTGATCTACAGGGAAGTGACAAATAAAAAATATTTCCAGCAGAGGGATGAAATTTCTCTTTTTTTTTTTTTTTTTAACATTTTGCGTGGTAAACAAAGCTCGTGACGCTTGACTATGAGGATCTAGTAGCTATGTTCTGGCTTTGTGCTGGCCACCTAGTAACACCCATCAAAGCTAGCAAGGAGGAGTTTTTATTGTAAATGAGACCACCACACAAGTGGCTGATGCGGCTCCAGTGGTGATGAAATCCTATGCCTATATCTGGCCTGTGGAAATTCAAGCAGGACGATCATCACAAATGTTAACAGCTCAAAGATTCTTGACCCTTCTCCAGTTTGAGTGTAGACATAGCATCCTGTAGGAAACTTCTGATTTTCACAGGCAGAAGGATCATGAGTGCAGGTCACCCGCACCCTGGTGTAGGTCTCTGTGAAGAGGACCAGGAAGGGGTGGCTCTGTGATCTGGGATGGAGGTGGATAAATTCTACTTCTTCTGATTAATGTTATGTTTCCAGACACAGAAATCACACACTCAGTCTCCTCAGTAACATTTCTGTCATTTTCCCAAACTCTTAAGAGTAAGCCGACTACTGCAATTACTGTTCTCATGATTTCACTGTATCACACCAAGGTACTTGGGTCTTACACTCCCTCTTTCTCTGAAATTTTACAGTATTCTAAGTCACCTGGTTTCAAGGGAGCTACTTCTGAATTTAAGCAAGTCAAGAGAGAATCAGATCTTCTTTGTGCTAAACAAGCCTCTCAAGGGATTTACTGTGCTGTAAGCAACCGCTCTGTTCTCTGTTTACCTTGCAGGTAATAACAAGAATGTTCTGTGGAGAATTCAAATACAGAAGAAACACACTAGGCCAGTCACTGAAAGAAATGTAAGGCTTCCCTTTCTCTGTAAACATGCAACGCATTAGTAGATTAATTTTCCATTAGACAAATGAATGACATCATAGGATGCAGCACGCTACAGAACATGAACTGCATTATCAGATGAAGTAAAACTCTAATCACAATTAAAATACTCAATTAAACATTATCTGAATCAGAACCTAGCCACACCGGGGTAGCCCTTCACCACGCTGCTAGGTTTGAAGTGTAGCTTATATGGCAGGGCTTATTACCCTGGTTACTGAGGACTCCCACTCAATCACCTGAAATTTGTTCTCTCTGCAGTGGGGAACCGTATGTTTATTACAGAGTTGGGGTTTGATAAAATGACCCACAATACAGACACAGACACCCAAACCAGTGTATTTAAAATTGAAATAAAAAAAAAAAAAAGAAACAAAAAGCTCTTGATCCATGTTTTCAACATCAGCAGTGTGACAAGGAGCACAGTAACCAGAGATGCAGCAGAATTGTCATGATACTGATAATACAGAAATACTTACCAGAGCATGATGATAAATCACAATATTGCAAACTATGTGGAGACAAGCAGCATATACAGATGAACAAAATATAATGCCATAGCTTTAACATCATCATTTTTCTAAAGCGGCGTAGTCATTTGGAAGGACAATCCAAATCACACAGAGTTCTGTTACATGAAATAAAGGGCAACCGTCAAATAAGCCTGCTCTTCTGCAAGATTCACTGTCCTCTCGATATATGAACTTAACTATACAGGTAACTTCAGGTTACACCAGGCCAATCAAAAGAGTCAGCTGATATAGATCATCCTGGGAAGAGTTTCGCAAACTAAAAGCCACATCAGGCCTGCCGTACACGCAGTCCTTGGCTTGTGTAAAGTACAGGGCCCTTAAAGAATGTATGTTCATTGGTATCGACAGAGGTCCAGGATGATTGTTTTTAAATGGTCTGTAAACTACAGATACAACTGACTGAAGGATGGAGATTCCGAAGAATTGCATGTTAAGTAATGGGGAGGATATACATGTTATGTGCTTGGATTTTTCCTAATCTCTTCATCCCAATCAAAATCTAACGTAGCATCATCAAGCTCTGCTATGGAGAAGAGAGATTTTGGTGTGACCACACCGGCTTTACTAGCGTTTCCCAATGCAAAACTCTTCCTTCTGCTAGGATTGCTCACATGGCCCTTCAGCGACGGGCTATGGCTTTCCTTGTTACTGTCCATCTTCATGGAAGGCGAGGTTTCCAATTTTGACTCGGGACGTGATGCAAAGGAGAATGTCGACAGCTTGGCTAATGTGCTGGAGCGCACCTTCCCTGTGCTCGGGCCACCGAGCTTCTCCTCTCCCTCCTTTTTCTTTTCGGTGGGTGGAGATGGCACAGCATCAAAAATGACATCAGAGCGCAGCGTTGCACTTCTTGTGATCTCCTTTCCAAAGGCCTGACTCTGTTGCTGTTCTCTCCCTTTATTATCACCTGATCGTTTTTCCAAACTTTTTTTCCCTAAGTGAGTCAATGTCATCTTGCATTTCTCGGGAGGGCAGCATTCTTCTGGCAGCTGCTCTCCCTGGAGCTGCCCTCCAGGCTTAAAAATAGTTTCACTCTGAAAGAGAGAAAATTTTTCATTTTTGTCCTCTGAAGAATGATCAAGTTTTGTCCTTGGTCTGAAAGAAAATTTAGCTAGTTTAGCTGCTGGAGGACTTTCACTGTCAAGGATTTCTGGCTCATGGGAACTTACTACCTTTGTTTCCTTTGTGACTTGATCTTTACTTCGTTTTCTCAAGGAAATAGTTGCTGGTTTTGCTGCTACAGATAGACTGTTCTTTTCCTCCCCTAGCACAGAGTCTGCATCGCTTGAAAGATCTGATAGGCCAGGTGCAGGTAATACTGAAGCCTCAGAGTCCTGTGTACTTGTAAAGAATCCACGTGATTTTTCTGTGTGCAGTCTCTGCCAGCGTTTAGAAACCCGCTGCGTAATAACTGAATCCTGCACGCTATCACTTGGTGAAGCTGGGTCTTCAATATTTGCTTCCGAAGAGAAACAGTTGTGTTCTTCAGTCCTTTTCCTGTTTATCTTGGAAACTTTGTCCTGTTCAAATGGAGTATGTGGACTCACAGTTGCTAGGGACTCTCTCATTCCATTTCCCTTCCTTGGTATTGAAGAACTTCTTTCTTTGGAACAGGATGTTTTACAGAGGACTTTTGAAGCCAAGTTATTTGGAGATATCTTAGGCGCTTGAGATTTTTTCTGAAAAGTTTCTTCAGCATCAATGTTGCTCCCTTCCAGGCTGTCAAACCATGCCAGGCTGCCATCGTGACCTCTCCTACTATTTTTAATCAAGTGGTTTGTATTTTTGTTAGTACAATGTGCTGGCTTAGACAAGGGTTCTACGTGTATATTCCCATCAGAGTTGCCTTCAGGCAAAGAAGGTTGTGGCCTGGAATTATTCTCTTGTTGATTTGAAGGTGCTAACTGAGACATTTGCTTCGACTGCTCAGAAGTATCCTTGTTCAACCACCTTGTAGTAGTACCGAAATTGGTCTCTTCAGGCTGCAGCTGGCATGAATTCTTCTTTTGTAATCTGTGGAATGAAAAAAAAAATTAAGCAATAGTAATTTCTCTTTATTCTTCTCCCCTTTCTTTATTGCATTAGCGATGCTTACTACGTATGAATGTTACAAAGCAGCAAATAACGTAGGTCACAAAAGCGTATTACTGATTTCACATATAGCTCTGACAGCTGGTGTTGCAATCTGACCTTTCAGCATCTTCTATAGTAAGTGGCAGAATTTAAGTGTCCCCAGTAGAAGACAGACAGATAGACAGAGAAAGCAACGACCTAAACTTAATTTCCTTTGGAAATGAAACATAAAAAAAACCTCTACAATCAAACAACTTTGCAATACTTAGAGCCACTGACAGAGTCCCTTAGGGATTACGTATTCTGTCAGTGTATCTTCTAGAACAGAAACCTCACTAGATTTGCTGAGCAAGGCAAAGCCTCAAACGAGTTATCGGAATGGAAAAGCTAGCTATTGCTTGGAATAGCGGTTGCTGGTGGTTTGCTCTCACTATCGCTATGGACTCAATATGTCAAAAACTCGACATGATAGAGTGGAAGCACCTCAGGTCACCTATAAAAATCAATTATCGCTGTCTGCGGTTATTAATATTCTCAGGGCCCTCCAAAACGAGAGAGATGCTAGAATAAGGATTCCCTCCAATCACAGTATAGCTGAGACTCCATCTATTGTACCTAAACATATAACTTCCAAGGGAGACAGCATTCTATGTTTTGCTACATAGTGACTCTAACCCTGAGTGAAGAGCAGCCATAGTCCATCCCAAAAGTGATTGCATTAGCATAGGTGAAACGATTCCTGTGCCTTATAAATTTATAACAGTTCCTCTGCTATCTGAGAGAGAAAACACTACATTGACATGCATGTTTTAGAGCCATTGTTGTCATTATTTACTAATATGCTTATTCTTAAAATTTTGATAGAAAGTAGCAGAATTATCTGACTCATCAAGAAGGGCTGAATGATACATGCTTGTTTCATTGAAATATAGTTTAGGGGGAATGCTTGGGACAAGTCTTTTAACAGGCTGCTTTAAAGAGGCCATTAATTCAGTATTCTCTAAGCTGCATACAAGGAGGAAGAAGAAATCAGCTTAATTTGCAGCATAGGGGATTCAGTGGGACATCGGGAAAACCTTTCTGAGCGTTAGAATGGAGCAATAATGGAACAGACTACCCAACGGCAATGGAAAATCCTCTTCATTAGAGAGCCTTTGGAACAGTTAACACGAGCTCCTGCCAGGAAGGTCAAACACAGACCTGATCCTGTCTTTGTACTTGATCTCCCATCCCATTCTGCATTTCTAGGATCCCTTATGAACACCTCTGTTTTAAAAGTAGATTTTGTCTGTCTGTTGGAGATATCCTACTTTCATCTGCTTTTATTGCCTCTGTGCTTATTTAAGATGTCCTTACTGTGACTTAGAAATAAGTCTGAAAAATATTTAAATGAAAAAGTGTATTTTCCCAGGTATTTCCATTTGTTTCACTAACATTAATCTTTTGTCTTCATTTAACAATAATAAAGTATGAATTTCTTGAGGGTCTAATCCCATTTCAGGAAACAAATGCTACCTTTTTTTTGGTATTTTATTTCCATCTAATCCTAGTGTTTTCCTTTTAGCCTCAGTATGTTAAAAGTTTTCTACTAATAACAGCAAATACACTTTCCAAAGATTATTGCAGTGAGCTGAAAACTAAAGAAGACGACAGTGAAAATTCCAGTGTGTAAAAAAAAAAAAATAATAATCACCCCAAAGGACAGAACTTTGATTCAGGCTTATATTTTCCCTTAACAGAAAGGGAAGGATCCTGAAAAGCCCAACTCAAAAGAAGGCTTAACAAATCTGCTGCATTTTACCAAGCAAGTAATAAAAGGTTATACAAAATTATTTGCTACACAATGTACCATTTTGACCCTAAGAAGCTCCACTGAAACTTATCTGAGCATAAAATTAAGATACGAGGTGGGAATTGATTAAAATGTTCTTAAATTCTTTGTAAATTCCATAATCCAGAGGGAGAAATGATCTTGGGATGATCTCAGAGTGCTACTTTAAAACAATCATCTCCCCACTTATCTACGTCCTCTAAAGAACAAGTCCCTTCCCAGTGTCAGATTCCAGTTTCAGACCCTCTCCAGTTATTATTATCAAGCGGTTTTTTGAATTATTTTGTGACTTTGCATATTACAACCTGTCAAGTCTTTGTAGCTCCTTATGCAGAAGATCTTGCAGCTCCAGTCGCTCCAGTATGAGTTCACACTGTGTTCGGTACTGCGCCATTGGATTTTCTGGAAATGAGGTGTGTAAGGCATTGATGCCTCCGAGAAGTGCACCCCCCTACGTCACCAAAGAGAGAAAAAAAAATAAATCGGAAGCTATTTTTATTATGCAGCCCCAAATTTAAACAGCAGAGACCAATTTATAGAAAATTGTCCCTTAGATACTTTGAAGATTAAGGTAGCAAACATTTACAGAGTAACTGTACTCACACAAGTAATCCTATTCGGTCTGCTCACACAGGTAAAGTTGCTCATACACATAAAGCAATTATATGATCATGTACTGGTTTATTTTCATTTATACAAAAAAACAGACAGTCCACCTAAGGCTTGAGAACATCATGACTGAAAACGGAAGTTAGGATTAAAGAAGTTTTCCATCTACCTTGTAAAAATTCTGCCCATGTGAGCAACTTTATAACTGAAGAAGTTCTAACTGCTAAAAGTTTTCATTGGCTTTGCCTAAATATTCAAATGGAAAGACGGGGGTATTAAGGCTTGTCAGTTGACTGGCCAAAATGTTTCTAAATACCTCTTCAAGAGTAACTAGTTATTCAGGAATAATTCCAGAGAGCAAGTGATTTTAACCTGGGACAATTTTGCTGTGCCTTGTGAAAATGATGTAGTTTACTTGGAACAGAGAATCTGCGCAAAGGGATTTGTTCCACAATAACAGATAATCTAGAATAGCTCTGTAACTAACTGCTGCCTGGAAAAAAAGAAGACGACCCCATGAACCCTCTATTTTGCCCCAGATTAGCTGGCATTTACTACTTCTGTCTAATCTATAAAACTCAATACAACTAATGAACACGAAGCATATCAAAGGCCACGAGAGCAACAGCAAAAGTCAACGGAATCTCTAGAACTCGAAACGGTTACACACATTTTCATTTGCAGCAATTTCTCATTCTTACATTCTGAAATCTTAAAATTTTGCTTTTAAAAAAATGTTTTACATTGAAAAAACATCTTTCTGGTGGCCAGTTAAAGCCCTCTAAAACTGCACAGTGCTAAAACTCAGGCTGTCCATGCAGCCATTAATGCATCCCCCACTGAAGTTATCACTTGGGTTTTCTTCACATATCACTTCAGGAACATGATAGATCTGTCCCCCACAGAAGCATTAGTCTGTAGTCATGGAAAAGGTTGTTGCAGGACCTCTCTGCTGTATTTGTTTCAAGGACTGGAAGGTTCATAGCTAATGAGGCAGGGACTATAGAAAGAAAGGAAAGTCCAGGCTTTTGGTTAGGACAGTTAAAGGCAGGCAAAGAGAACTAGATTCTGTATCCGATGCTAAGCTCCAGTACTTTTGATTCAGAATGAGCCAGTTAAGCAAAGGGTTTGAAAGGCAATAAATCTCTAACTGGGATCCTGATGTGGTGAATGCACAGAAGGAAGTTGCAGTCAACAGGAAATAAATTCCAAAACTCAAAGGGCTACTACCCTCAAACTGGGGCCCTAACTATCTCTCACGGGGTGCGTTCCAGTGGACAATTTCTTATGGAAGGTGTGTAATTCAGCTTCACATCATTGAACAGGAGTAGCACCACCTCATCACTTCACAAGGACTGCATGACGAAAAGTGAATTTTTATTTCCGAAATACTTGAATATACTGGAGATGAATTCCACAGAAAAGCATAAGAATAAGTTGCAAATTCTACCTTTAGAACAGCAGGTAATAAACAAAACATTGAGCAAAACTCTTGACAAAGTATAGTTGCTTTTGCCTTGTGTACAGTCAGCCTGTGACTTAAAGATCCAACGGAGAAAAAAAGAGTACATGATTCTGTATCTTGAGATATATGCCCAAGGGGTACAATTATGTCTCGCCCTCGCTGACTTTTCAGTGCTTTACTTGGCCATCACAATGAGCTTCTTTCAAATGTCCTTTTGCGTGTGTGAAATTCTAAGCGGGATGGGACTGAAGTTAAGGTATCTGTGAAGTTTCGTTCCCGCGCTGGTGCTTACATCTGTGAGATATCTGCCCCTCTGAGACTCTGAGGCACCATTCTGAGTAGGGAAAGGTACCCGCATGACAAATCCACAGACTGTGGAACATTAGGCAGAGGATCTAGGACAGAGAGAAAAAAGAAAATATTACGGGGGAAGTAAGCGAAAGTTGGCAGAAGGGAAGGGTGCAGAAGTGCCTAAGGATGGGAAGACAAAATGTAAAAAGGGAGTAAAAGGAGAGGGACTGGAAAGGAAATAAAACAAGGATGAAAACATGACCAAGAGAAGGTGGGAGACAACATTAACAAAAAGGAAACGAGGCAAAGAAAAGATCAAACCAGGGACGATTAGAATACGTCCACAAAGATAAAGCAGGAAAGAGAAAAATAAGTTTGAATTAGAGGACAAAACAAACAAAAAACCCCAATGAACTAGGCTGGTGATGAAAATCTGGTAGTCCTCCTTCTCAAGTGGGCTCACAAGAAATAGCTCAACACTGACCTGTGAACTTTGATTTTATACTGACAAGAATATGACTTTCTGTACAAGTTGCAAAGACAGTGTCAAAGACAGAGGTTGCTGAGCCAGGGGTGGCAACCAGTACTTCAAGGATGACACTGCCACTTCCTCGTTTACAACCTCATTCTACAGGCTGACAATTAGGCAGGAAACACAGGACCCATCTATACATAAAGTGGTGTGTATTTTTTTTCAGAGAGGGAATCTATTTCTGAAAATAAGCTCTTGCATGTTATTTCTATTTTTTTTAGAAAAAAACAAATAAATCACTTCCTTTGAAAAGAAACTGTTTCAATTATTTACGTATAGTTTTCAGGAGGAAAGTAAAATTTGGCCTTAAATAGCAGGTCTCAGATTTGCAGATTCCTAGCAGAACTGAACGTTTGTCCATAAGAAGTGCGGAGTGGAGCAAATACGATGAGCATACCAACTACTCCCAGGTAGTCCTCTGCACTCATCATTTGGGCAAATTTCTCACTGACTCTTATTAGATAGATGCTTGCTATGCAAACTGCAGCCCTTGAGGGCAGGGCTTTATAAACTTGAAAAAAATGACCCACGGTTTAAACAATTCTTTCACATTTATTTGTGCCGAGGTTCAGAGATGCACTGATGACAAGATACATTCATTGTTATTATTATATCATGCATTCCACTTTTTGATCTGCTATGAAAAAAACCTGAGTATTTCAGATTTCTTATACCCAAAACCCTATTACTTTGAAACCACTGTCCCACCAAACTGCCATCTAGTTAATTACAGGTTTAAATACAGTTAATGAACACTTATGTCAGAGCTTCTGCTCTTTCAACTGGATAGATTAGTAGAGCTTCTTATTTGCACTTAGATGCAGTGCTGTCATTGAAAAGCTGAGCTCTTCAAAACAGTGCAAGATGAACTGCAGCAGACAGTGAAATAACCTTTTGCTACTTAATAAGGTCAGGTCCTGTAATATTTTGGAGACAAATTCCATTTGCAACACTGTGCAGTAGATTATACGTGGCACAAACTGCAATTAGTCTCTCAACCCTTGCTGAAAGAACAAGGGAGGTCACAGGTGCCTACCTGCCATATCTGACTTTGTGCATCTATCCTGAAGAGCTTTATCTCCAAATTAGGAGCATATCTACAGCAAAGGTCTTTAAGGTCCATTGAGCTAACGGGTGTTATATAAAATTCTTTTAATTTGAATATATCCTTATCAACCTATATAGAAATACAGGAAATGCCATTTTGGATCATCTGTGCAGTAGAGTACACCATCTCTGACAGAACCAAACTCAAATACTTCAGACGTGCTAAAAAGCCCCATGCATAAAACTCTGTATAATCTGCTTATGGTAATTTATTTTTTTCAACTCCAAAGCATGAAGACTTATTTCCTTTAAAAATATCTATGTGAAGTAATAGCATCTATGTTATTTTCCACACTTCTGTTTAAAAAACCCTCTATCAGATTGACATTCCTTTTGTTAATTCTGAATGTGTTGCTTTTTCTTTACATTCAACATCCTAAAAATGTTACAGCAAACTAAAATCTAGCCTTCCACATTTTTTCAATGCTTTTTTACATAGAAACATTACAAAAATCCACGTGATAACCAGAATGCACCATTTTCAAGGCAATCAAAGTTTCGGACTTCTCAGGTTTCTCAGAGTAAAATCAATCTTCTAAAAGTTCTGAGTTATAGTATCACTACCAATATATTTTAAAATGAACTAATGGAAAAATAAAGTGTAAATCTTGGCAACTGTTTGAAAATTGCTCCAAAAAAATAATTTGGTTCTCTCATACCTAGTTAATAAGTGACAAGATCACATCTTGGAAGAAAAACCCATCATAGGCCATTAAACACAGTGATATAGACACAACTTCTGACTCAAAAGGTCTTTCAAATGTAAATTACCTAAAGTCAATAGTATGCCAGAAAATCACTTAAACTGCAAAGTCTATTAAAAAACAAGGTACCAGGCCTTTATCACCAATCCAGATTTTTCAGTATAATCTCTGTTTAAGGATTTTAATCGAGATGGACTAAAAATTACTTGTCAAGGTCTCTTATGACCTACTTTCCATGAGTCCATGGAACACTCTCCAAAGAGACGAAGGGAGCTGACACCTATCTGCATGATAACCTGAATCTCTTAAACGTGGTACTGCAGCAATGGCAATGCCTGCAACAAATCTTACCTGCATAGAAGATTCCATCACCGATACCACAGTTATAGCATCTTCCAAAGTCACAGTATCCCTGAACATCAACCGGGCATGAGCTATCAAAAACAAAATTGCATTGAAAGCAAGTGTTACCAAAGCCAAAAAGCAGGTTTTTGTACTAGAAGGGACAGGATATTTCTTCACATTTTTTTGGCTCTTCAAACACTTGCGTACGAGCCTAACTTAAACATGAATATAACTGTTTCGATTTTAGTGTCGATTTCAACAGGAATTGGAAGGTTTAGTTTTAGTAGTAAAGAATATCATGTGACTTTTGGATTATGGTTACAGTGACAATTCGAATAAAGGTGCTTTATTAGAGCTAAAAAATGCAAAGTGCTGGATATCACAACAAAGAGTGTGATATTACCCATCTCTGTCTATACAAGTATCTGTCACCACCATAAGGTAAAAAAAATTAGGTCTAATTTTCCTCACAGGTCAGAAAAGATTTGATTTCCTCTAAATGGTCTATGTCACAAATTTAGTCTTATTTGAAATGCTTTTCTCTACAATAGCTTTCTTTTCCTTTCCTTTTCTTTCTTAAGTCAGCAAAACAAAACTGATTTTTGTAAATGGATATAATGCAATTAATTTACCACATGAAGGTCTCCTCCTAATTGGCCATGGAAGCACACACAGTTCTTATTCATCAAGAGAACGGCAGGTTAATTAATACCATCTATGTAATACTTGGAAAAAAACAAAATGCTACTAAAAGCCCTGATTAAGAGAATGCATAAGAATGGAAGAAACACTGAATGCCAAACTAAAGTTAGGAATGTCTTTCACTTAAATAATATTTCCTCCAAAATGGAGAACAAAATATAGACATCAGATGCAGGAAGCACTATATTGCTGGCTGGCATATAAAAGTGTAAAGACCATTTATGAGTTTTATACAAAAAGACAGTATATTCTTTTAAATTCATCCTAAAAATACTTCAATATGTTATTTTATAAACCTATATCATGTTAACACAGAGACCTACTGTTTCCTTTGCTTTTGTTCCTATAAATGAAATATGATTTGAACTCAAGAGTTGGAAATGTTGAAGTCGTCTTGCAAAATAGACTTGAATATTGATACTTAAGACAAAAAAAAGGTGTTATTTTTGATGTTCTATTAATTTTGGGATAGAAGCAAATACTTGACACTTTTCCTCAGGCTGAATAGGACGGCAACCCAGGGCTCAAATGAAGTAAAATAAATCCTGAGATTGCTTTTCATGAAGACACGTAACTTCTGAGATTTTTCTCTCCAATGTGATTTCTTCCAGTGGTTTTAGCTTTTATTATGGGTGTGAGAATGGCAAAATTAAAACTGATTAGAGATAATCTAAATGTAACACTCTTTTCCACATTCAGAATCTCCAAATCCAAGACTCTTTAGATTAGAGAGATAATAAAATACAAGCAACACCTATCCCCACCCCTATGGAAAAGCTGCTACTCTGGTTACTGGCTATATTTATACTCCTGATCTATTCATTTTATAAAGGTTAATTGTTAGCCTAAAAATAAAATTGCCACTGCCTTACCTTCTGCAAGGCGTATCAAACTCTCTAACAAGCGAATGGTAGTTCGAGCAGCATTCCTGCAGTCGCTCTGACGCTGCATTTGATAGTAGCGCACGAGGATCAGGTTGCTCTCATCGGACAATTTTGGCTGTATACTTTTTATAAGGCAGAAGTAGGTTTTCATCTTTTCCATGCTCCAGAGCTTTTCTGATTTGCTCGGGCAACCTGCGTTACAACGGCCTAGTCAGTAATGCTGTAACAACAGACATCACGCTTGTTCCAAAGAACTCCTGTTAAGTACAGAGGTGACTATAAATGACACGTTACTGCATTTTTGGGGCATAGGGGGTTGTCTGTACGCTAGTCCTCAAGGACTAGGTCAATTTCCAGTGTGGAATTTTACACACCTTATCAAAATCCGCAGGAAAGCCTCCAGTAATTTCAACAGCGCTGCTGTCTGACTCACTGCCCACCAGATGCTAACAGTCAGTATTAAGTGCTCTAGTATTCCTTAAAATGTAAAATGTTCCATGAACGTACGCACTTCTCCTGGTAATTTTACCTACTTTGTAGGAGCCAAAAGCTACCTGCCATATTCTGAACATTTTTTTGCAGGGAAACATTTTGGGAAGGGAAGGAAGCTAGCTGAAGAAATTTCCTCTAACCGCTGCTTCCCTAACATGGATCAAAGCCATGCTCCTGAAGCGGATGGAGAGGGGGCCGACTGAAATCAAATCATACTGCCTTCCCAAATTCCAGAGCACAGAGCTCCGTGTAGGAAACACTGTTGTTCATTGTTCGAGCCCCGCAGCACATGTAGCTCAAATTTGTTCTATCTGAATTAAGTTTTCTATTAACTGCAGGTACAACTGCATATGGAGCAACGTAAAGGCGCAAGATAGAAACTATCCACTTACAAAGCAGTCTGGGCCACAATCTCTGATAAACGACAATACAGGAAAAATAAAAGTGTTCTCAGCACACCCCTATTAATTAGTGATCTCTATCCTATCCCTACTTTAAAACACCACCACCAGAGGAAACTAGCATGGCAAAAACGTAAACATGGTTAATACCAAACACTTGAGAATAACAAACTAAACCGAAAGGGGAGGAAGCAAAAAAAAATAACCAACAAACCTTATAATTTTAAAAGACTACTCTTACCTTTATTTTGCAAGATGAAGGATGAAATGATGCGGTCCCACTCCTCGTTCTTTGTATCTAACAATACTATGACCAGGTCAAATCTGCTCAACAGAGGGCTGCCAAGAGCTATGTTGACAGAGACTGACTCATTAGGGTCATAATGGCCTTTGGGGTTTGTTGCTGCCAGGATAGTTGTCCTTGTGTTAAGCTTGCACACCAAGCTAGAGAAAAGTACGGTGAACATTATGATCAAATTAAATTAGCTAGGGGAAATTACTCCAAAGTGTTAAAAATCATCATATTTTTGCGTTAATAAGAGCACATCTTGCCTTGAAAGACCTAAAGAGCTAAACAATATACACAATTACTGTATTAATATTCACTCTATATGTAGCATTTCTCAGTCAGAGAACAGCAACTGGACAGAAAGGCAGTGATCAGGATACCAAAAGTAACCAAGCAGTATTGCCATGAGTAATCTCCACATACAGCTACGTCCTTAAATGGTGAAAAACAACATAACTTTTCAGAAATAAGTATTTGCTGATTTATACAGTATAGAAATGCTGGGGTTTTTTTTGATGGGATGTAATATTTCAGTTTAATGCACATTTTAAGAAAGCAAAATAAAATGCAATATTGTTTTATTCTTGTGTGTAAACATATTATGAATATGAACCCAATCAAACCATGATGGCAGCCTTATAAATTGTTTTTCCAAGGAAAGAGCCATTTTCCTCTCTTAACCATGCTGTCCTGCCCTGTGGCTTTAGATGTGGGGAGGGATTTTTTTATGCCAGTAGTCCAAATGTAGGGTTTTTTCTTAAGGCGGCAGAAGTATTCTAACTTTGGTTTGTCGGTGAGCTATTTCTAGCCAGCTCCTGAGTAACTGCTGCCTCACGTCCAGAGTTCTTCTGTAACTGGGAGGAAGGACCAAAGATCTTCTATTAGCTTATACCCAATGGGAAAAAAACTCAAAATTTTATCTCCCCATGCACCAAAATAAGACCTTAAATTAACAAAGTGCTTAACCTATCCGTGCTAAGCTAGTACTCCAAAAAATCCTCATCAAAAGTAGTCCTTAAAAGTGAGCAATCGAAGCCGTATCCACAAGTTAGCAAACTGTGTTTTGGGGTCTACAAAACCCAACCAACTGCAAAAAGGAACCTAGCTAAAATATGTCACTACGTTACTAAGTAGACAGGACCATGTTGATTCCAAATATTTGTGCCCAGCTGCATCACTGGCACAGCCTAGTGATCTCACAGGTGAGAGCAACATTATTCGTCCACTCTCTGCCAAAGAGGGTAAAGAGCTTCAGTGGAGATGCCCAGAATAAAGAAGGGACGTGATCAGTTAGAGGAGCCAAGAAAATGGGATTAGAGCAAGAGCACCAAGGTGACAGGAGGAATGTGGAAAGAAGGGTGATGCCTTTTGAGTAGCTGAGATTTCAGCAATACCAGCCAGGAAATTATGTGGAATTGGACAGGAGCTGCATATGACTGACAGAATGAGATACGAATCCAAAGTGGTAGGGGGTGGAAATGGCAGATCTGAACACGGACTACTTTTAAAAAGAAAGTGAGGAACTTAAAGTAAGCAGGAGTTTATATTTATGATGTGCCCAACATACAAAATTCAGCAGCCTGGAAATGTCTTGGTCTCCTTTTGTTACCATGCAGTGTTACTGGATTTTGGAGAAATGAAATTCTGCTTCTGAGTTCCAATAAAAAATTCACAAAGTTCCTCATTTCACATATGATAATTACCACTGCTCGCAGCAAAGGACAAGAAAAAAGAACACCTAGTCTTCCTAGGAAAGTGGCCCTGGCCTACAGTGGTAGATTGAAAATTCCATAGTGAAGAGGGTATTTATTTATTCTGATAGTTTGCAGCCTCTGGGCCAGTCCACTGCCCTTTGAAATGCTCACTCCTTTAGTTGAAGAATGCTGCTGAGAACAAAACCATTAAGTACAACAAAGAAAACAGGTATGTTTAATTAGCATGACAAAGGTCCCTCCAATTTGTAAGTACAAGAAGAATATCTTACCTTGTTTTATCATATATGTGAATACCTCACTTACCCTGCCTTGGCAACACTGATGGTTTGTTGCTCCATTGCTTCATGGATACTGGTTCTGTCATGTTCTTTGATACTGTTGAACTCGTCAATGCAACAAAGGCCTCCATCTGCAAGCACCAGTGCTCCAGCTTCCAAGTTCCACTCCCCAAAGTCCTTCACAGCAGTGACTGTCAAACCTGAAGGATCAATTACGTCAGTCAGTCTTTTCCTTAAAATGCAGGGAGTGCACTTGAGTAAAAGAAAGGGACCCAGTGCACATGCTTGTGCCACCAACAGAAGGCAAACTAGCAGGTTAGCTCTGCCAAATACCTCTACCAAGTAACTCACTTTACACCTACCGATAAGAACTTCCACTAGCATTTGGCAGGTTAGCCTGGATCTGTGGAACAGATTCTGTTAAGCCTCCCATGTTCGACAGTGACTTGCTTGAGGACTTTGTTAATTCAACAAAAGAGATTAGGGTAAGAATAAAAAATCTGCCAGGTCAAATTGAAAGGGCAAGTGCAAAGATTGGGAAATTATGGAATAGATCCATTCGGCTCCTCCTCCCCATTAGCTACTAAAACAGACCAAATAAATGGATGGGGATGAAACAGAGAAAAGAAAAAAAAAACAACATAAAAACCTCATAGGAGCTCCTTTCTCTATTTCCCAGCTTCTTCTCTATCTTTAGTCCTCCTTCTTCACTCCAGTGTTCGGCTCAAAATATCCTAGTAGTTGACAAGCTACAACTAGCCTAAAATGCTGTGGCAAAATTTGCTTAAGAATTCCCTCCCTCAACATCCCTTGGTTCAGGTGGAAGAGGCCTTCTCAATGCCATGCAGCCCACCACAGTGCCCATCTGTTCCCAAACCGCCAGCAAAATCTAGATAGACATATGTTTCCTGGTAACATAACACGTACTTTAGCTTGTTGTGCGGAATCTCCTCCACTATGTCCAACCATTCCTGGTTTCCTGGACTCTGGACTGAACAACTTGGACAGTGTATCATGTAGCAGAATTATAAAAAAGCAAAATAACTTCTAGTCTTGTGTCAGACATATGGAAAAAGCTATTAAAAAGCAGAGTGAGCAGCACATTAGACAACTATCAGATGACACTGTTCTTTGTAAATACAAACCAAAAGCGTTATCTAGTTTCCAAACTCCCTATGAGCTTGGAGATTTGCTGAAGGCCAAGGGCCTCCAAGCCTCAGCGCTGCGCTGCTGCCCACTGCAGAACTGCCAGCACTCTGCTCCCACCAGCAGGGCTTGGCCTTTCCGTGAAGGTGGGAAGACGGCTCCCCCATACCTTCTGGCTGTGCATAATTTCACTGCATTCAAAGGCAACCCGCAGACTACTAGAGCCTAGCTGTGTATTTATTTCCACATAGAATTTCTTCTTGTAGTGAGGGTACACAACTTTCACCTCCCAAGCCCCAAGCACGTAAACTGGTGCTAGAGTGCTACGTCGCTCCCCGCTATCCCTTGTGTGTGGCAGCCACAAGATGGCCTCCTCTATGGTCCTCATGCTGCTGCACAAGATGGCCTCCTCTCCAGGCCTCTTGCAGCTGCACAAGATGGCCTCCTCTCTGGGCTTCTTGCTGCTGCTGCTGCTGCACTGGGATACACATTGTTTCACTGCCTATGATGCCACTTAAGGCCTTCTTTACAAGCAGAGGGATGGTGCAGCTTCTGGACAGCACAGCTGTGGAACGGCCATGCTCCAGTCCCTCCACATGCACCGTGGTGGATGCCCTCCCCAGCAGCAGTAGCAGCGTGGCTTCCCGGCAGGATTTGGGCAGCCTGTCTCCGCATGGACCCCAGCAACAAACCATCCTTACTGAGGGAGCACCCCAAGCAGCCAGCGAGGCGCCAGTCAGGCTCCCTGCTAGGCCACCTCCTGGCCCACTGCCTTCAGCCAAGAGCTCAGTGCCGTGGGGCTGTGCGGGGCAATCCAGCTCCTCCGCGGGGCCGGGCTCCGGGGAGCCCAATACCCCAGTGCAGCACGGAGCTGGGGTGGCCGTGGCACCCAGGACCCCAGCAGCAGCACCCAGCGCCAGCGAAGCCAACTCACTGCATTACCCCGACCACATCTGGCCACAGAAAAAGATGTAAAGGAAAAAACAAAAACAAAACACNGCTCGGCGGCCGTGCTCCGGGAGGAGGGCCCTAGGCCGGCGTGCGGCCAATCCGGGCGGGCGCTGGCGGCGAGCAGGGCAGAATGGGCTGTAGTTTAGTGAAATAGGAAAGCTGCGAACAGTGTGGAGTGTTCCTGGTGTAAATAAAAGGGGAAAAAAAAAAGTTTCTGCAAGTCGCAGCTCTGCAGCCTCGCTTAGGCACTGGCACGGGGGTTGGCGCGTCGCAAAAACCCAACACACTGGACTTTATCGTGCTGCGTTAACGCGCTCTTCCTA
>VWZK01022264.1:82775-114292 GCA_013396935.1 Baryphthengus martii
GAGCGAGCGAGCGGCCGCCGCCGCTCCGGGAGGAGACGGCCGCTCGGCTGGGCTGCCTGTGAGCGGAAGAGGACAGCCTCCTGGCCCCCGGCGGGGTCCTCGTCCCACCGGTTCACTAGGGAGCCCCAGCGGCCTCAGGGCCGGGGGAAGGCAAAGGGAGAAGCGGGGTCGGCGGGTGATAACGCCTGGCAGTTGCGGTTAAACTTGCCTCGCCCTGTGCGCCGCTGTAGCGGTTGTTTGCGTGCCGGCGGCCTGGTGACAGCGCGCCCGGCTTGGCTTGCTCTGCTCCGCCGCCATGGGAGGGACGGTCCCGCTGGCGGGAACTTCAGAGGAAGTCTCGCCAGAGCCTGGGCTTGCCTCTAGGCCTCCTAGGCTAGTCTCCTGCCCTCTTACAGCTGACCGGCGCCTTAGCTGGAGCTGCCCGTAGCAGGGTGTGCTCTATACGGATCTCTCCAAGACTTTGGATTTCTCTAGTCTGGCCTCGTCTGAGATCCAGCGTCAGACCCCTCGATGGCAACTGCTGTGGCAGGCTAGGGGCTCGGCACAAGGCGTTGTACCTTTCCCTCCAGTTGTGCGCTGTTGGACGCGATTTACGTTAGACTTAAACCTAGACAATTAGGATGAGAAGAATTACAGACGGTCTAATACAGAATTCTCGGTTCCCTTCCCCCACCTAAACACATTAGATTAGGGGATAAATTCAGGATGAGCATTGCTATCTTTCACATTTAAAAATACGATTAAACATAGCCTTTCTATACTTGGTGAAAAATTTGCTGTCGTTATCTTAGCTTTCATGTACTAATATCTGTTTACTGCGCTGCTTTCTCTTCAGCCAGTCCTGTGCACCACTGATCTTAGAATTAAATGCATGAACTTCAGCTCCTTTTTAAAAAAAAAAAGTTGTTACTCTGTATCAAGATGCCTAAACACCATTCAGATACCTAAATGCCATTCAGATCAACCTAGCAAACATATTATTTAAAACTCATTTTTTGAAAGTCTGTGTTTTAGTACTAAATATTACTTGTTTACAGTCAACTTCATACTGTTTTCCTAGCATAATAGTACAGGGTGGTGTTATAATCTTAAATAGCTTAGCCTAAATGTCCTTGCTTCTTCTAAGTAGTAACTTAGACTCATATTCTGCCAAACGAGGTCCTTAATTGTCTAGGATGAGTAGTCTGCAGTACTGGCAGTAGCTAGTACCGCATGCTTAAAGGGTAAATAAAACCTCTGATACAGTACCTGGGCAACTGGAGTGTGCTGTACAGAGGAGTAAAATACCTTCTCAGGCGCTGTTGATTCTGTTACTAACACCAATGCAGGTTTTAGGGGTTTAAAACATGATAAGCAAGAAGAACTCATTAATGAGGAAAGAGAGCTGCAGTCCTAAAGAAGCCCAGTTCTCTTAAGGTGCTATGTTTGGGGTTTTCTTCTATGCCTAAGCTGCATTCCTGCATCAAGAAACCATAATGTAGACCTTTGGATTTTGCAGAGCAAATAATGAAGTAAAAGTAATAGGTTACAGGTTTGTGCTTTTGCACAGACAGTCAGGGCATTGTTCATAAGGAAAAAAAAAATACACCATGTAAGTTCTTACGGTACAGTTTTGAAGCAACAGTTTCATTCAAAAAGACCCACACCAAAAACTAGTCCTAGTTTTCCATAATGGTGATCTTTTTTTTCCTCTTGTTCAAAAACCCCAAAAATCTGTCTTTTAAGATCAGTTCCATGTGTGTATTTGTTCTACAAGTGAAAGTGAAAAGCTGGCCCAGGAAGAGCTAATGTGGATGAGAGGAAATGGCCTCAAGTTGTGCCAGGGGAGGTTTAGATTGGATATTAGGAAGAAATTCTTTTCTGAGAGAGTGGTTAGGCACTGGAACAGGCTGCCCAGGGAGGTGGTGGAGTCACCATCCCTGGAGGTGTTTAAGAGATGAGTAGATGTGGCACTTGAGGCTGTGGTCTAGTGGTTAGGGATGCTGGGATGAAGGTTGGACTAGATGATCCTGGAGGTCCTTTCCAACCATAGTGATTCTATGATTCTATGTGCTGATTTGCAGTTTCAACTTTCAAACACCTGTGGTGGAGAGGGCAAGTTAGAAAAACACCTGAATTGTCAGCCATGTTTGATTTTGATGCATTATTTTAAGAAGCGAAATGCTAAATTCAATTTTTTTTTTGCCTGTAACGCCATTTCAGGATGTGGCTAAAATCCAAGCACCAGTGTCTTTGACCAGAATATGATCTAATCATGCTACCAATTTTGCATACTATCTGGGTTACACAAGTTCCATGTGAAGGAACAGAGGCACAGTTAGTGTGTCTGGTGCTTACGCACTGGGTTTCCTCCTTCAGTTAACTACCTCCCATATTCTGTATAATTTAAACTGTGACGTGTACGTGTGGAAGGTGGGAATGTCTTTCTGGGAGGTGAGTCAGTCAGTATTGAAGGCATGTGCTGCGTTCTAGGCGTATATAGGCACCACCCCTGTGCTCAGCCATTCCAGAAGGCTTGGAGAAAATGCTGAACAAAGCTCCCACCAAGTAAATGGGCCCTGTATTCTGTGTAAAATTTGAAAATTAACCTGGCTATGAAAATAGAGGGATTCCTGTGGTACTGACTGGCTAGAGACGGTGGGATGGTCTGGTTCATGAAGACTGGGGCAGGCACCGATAAATTTTCCCAATGAAGACCTTGTTATTTTAGGCCCATTGCCAAAGAAGCAATCTTAGGGTATGCAAAATTGTAGATAGGCTAGAGTGGAAGACTGGAAGACCCTTAACTGTAATAAAATCAATTTATTTCTTTTTGTTTTGCTGTAGATTTGGAATGGAAAATAATTTATGTGGGTTCAGCTGAAAGTGAAGAGTATGACCAGGTGTTAGACTCCGTTTTAGTAGGACCTGTTCCTGCGGGCAGACACATGTTTGTATTTCAGGTGAGTCTGATTTAACTGTTTCTAAAAGGGTTGTGTTACTTTGGTACAGATGACTGCATCAAACTAAGAGGCACTTGAAAATAATGGTAAGCTAGAAAAATATTTCAGTCAGGTCTTCAAGTATGGTACACCTTCCTTTAAAGTCTGTTCATCAACTGATACTTCTTGCCCCTGATGCTTCCCTGATAGTATTTTCACAGTTTCAGACAATTAGGAACTCAAGGTTAATGTAGAAAACATCTTCAGAAGATCAGGCCAACAGATTCACTGTAAAACTCGGCCCAAACAGTCAAGAGTTCATGTCTATTTGGCGCGATAAATGTTCACCCGTGATGTTTGTATAAGCATCCTAAATCACAACAAAATATGGCAATTTGTAAAATAAGGCAGAATTCCACTATAGTTAGCAGGCACTTGGAACACAAGTGCATAGATTAAGACTGTCCAGCAAACTCAGGAGAATGTGCCAGTCCTATAAAATACTGCTGTTAAAGCCAGAAGTTACTAAGAAGGAATAATGAAGGGAGGGAAAATGGGGAAAGAGCAGCACTAAGATGGCTTATTAGCCTATTCTGGTTTCCGTTTTAAGTCAGTGAGAGGGGAAAATAAAACTAAAGCAGACTCGCCTAAATCCTTATGGAAGATTTTTTTTTTGTGTGTGTGTTGGTGATTTGTTTGTTGTGTTGTTTTTTTTTTTAATCAAAACTATGGTTTAGCTCACTTTTTTTTCTCTATCAAATACTAGTATTTGTCTTGTAAACAGAACAAAATCCATAAGCAGAAAAAACAGATTGAAACTGATTATGGTTTACTGTGTAAGATCTATGCTACCTTCCCAAATAATATAAATTCACTTGATTATTTACTGGCAATCGCATGCAGGAGTATGAGCATTAAAAAAATTGTGCTAATGAATACATTTACTTACGTTGCTGTAACTGTTTTAAAATAATAACATCCGTGAGGCATCTTGAGTTATCCTGTAAGTGCAAGGAAACTCCTTTTTTCTTACAGGACAAGCTAAAGAAATAGGATTAAGCTGGAGGTTACATTTATCAACCACATACGTCTAAATTAGTCTTGAAACATTTCTGTTTTGGTTTTGGAGCTGGGCGGAATTTTTCCACACTAGAAATAAAGCAGATGTGTAACAAATGCATCACTTATTAACAGTTCTTCCATTATCATGCTCTTATAGTTTATGGCATTAATTGGTCAGAAATGGGTGATCCTCTATTGCCCTCCAAGGGGCTGCCTTCTAATATTATACCCAGAGAAATCAGCTGGCGTTTGCATTTCTAATTTAAAAAATGCACTGTTCTCAATTAAGCTGTGAAGATTCATTGTTGATAGTGATGGGAAGGAGCAGGAGGCAGGTGCCTAAAAAGGCGTCTTTTAGCTTTAAGATTATTAGGAGGGCCCTGAAAATTAAATTTCCTGGTCTTGCAGTTTCTGTAGGATAGATTCATCAGTTGTATCCTGGTTATAACTGACACTAGAGCTAAATCAGGAGTAGATAATGTAGACATTTTGCTTAGATAGGAGTAAGTCCTGTAAGAGTCAGTACTCCTGTGCTATAATAAAGTATCATCTCTTACGGAAGTACTGTTGTCCAAGTATATTAGATTTCAAAAGCACTGGATTTCAGGTGAGGGTAGGACTCAGCTAATGCGTACCCAGGAGACCACCAAAAACCCAAGTGCTGCAGTAAGCCTCTGCTGATGACTGAAGCTGTTTTATTCACCAAAGTGAAGCAGCCTGGGAGACGGAGAGAACTAGCAAGGGAAGGCCAGAATGAGGCAAAGCACGGAACCGCAGGAGGCACACAATATAAAGAAAATAGATTGCATTCACTAGGGACGGCACAAGGAAAGGACCTTTGCAGAGGTGTATAAAATTTTAAGCTAATAAGATGCTGTAGGATTTTTCTAAATAGGAAAATGGCCGAAGCAGCAAGTAAAATGGAGTACCACGCAGATAAAATACCAAGGACGATAAAACCACCTTTGTGGAAAAGAGGCTGTGTATCAGGTTGGGAAGTAAGCGTTACTTAAAGACGGAGAGCTCTTGTGCTTTTCAGACTTACACAATAACCCCTTTTTATTAATTATTTTAACATTTAAAAAGGTTTCAATTTTAAAGGGCCACAGCTTAGCCTATTTGGTTCTAAGTACCAAGATGTAAGTAGTGAAACTCGATTCCTTCTCTCTATGCACTTGGGCATTTGCAATAAATTCATAGAAACTTCTTTTTGAGAACAGAAGCACATAAATAATTTACTGTCTTTAAGTGGGAATATGACCTTAGCTACCTACTCTGCAGTAATAGCTATGTGAATAAATCTATCATGTGGAAAAGCAAGAGACTTCAAGATAACTTACATATCAAGTGAGTTTATGATATTCTTAAGTAATTTCTAGCATAAGAAAGGCATTATTAAGACAGTGATTTTTTTATGCAAAAGTTAATCTAGTGCCTCATTTTGCCGACGAAAGTATCTGTTTGCCACTGCTCGCTTACTGTCACAAGAGCTTTTTTCTTCCACCTGAGTATGATCATTTGTTTCCCAAACAATTAAGAGGTTTGACATCCAAGGCAGGAAGTTGAAAATTTGAGAAGTTTTAAACAGTGTTCACTACCTTTTCCACTCAGAGTATTTCTTTGTGTTTATCATAGGATATCACACAATACAAAATGACAATGGGGACCTGAAAGAACTAAAATCCCACATTAGGGTGTGAATTGAGTGTCTTAGGGGGGCTAAATGGATCAGTGTCCTTTTGCAATATGTTAGTCTATAACTGCCACTGGAGTTTAAAGTAATCACATGGTCCTGGGCACTGTTAGAACAAGACTACTGAATTAAGTAGTCATTTCATTTGTACTGGCAGTTCTCGGGATTTATTTTTTATTTATTTAGCTTCTACGTTTGTCCTGTTCCTTGGTCAGCTTTTCCATTGGCCTCTGCAAAATGTAAAGCCATTTAGTCATTCTCTGTTCCTTTCAGGGTTGGAGGAGGTTGTGTTTTTCCCAATTCCCTGGTTGCTTCTCCTTCCTTCCCCTTGGTGTATTTGCACCTGAAAGGTCTGACTCATCTAATTCTTCCACAAAGTGCCTATAGCATATAAAAAGCTAGACTGGTTTGAAGGCTTAGAATTGAAGTAGCAAGGAGCAGAAGCCACTGCTGCGTGACCACTAGCTCCCAAATTTCAGTGATGGGAGCATATAAACACTACAGAAAAGTAAGGATGAGAGGAACAGCAGGAATCAATCACATTTGTCCTTAGGCAAGATTCATTCTAACCGTTCCAACTTAAATTGTTAATACCAGCTTGGACTCGCAACACACTCGGTGCTCATTGTTGGCTTCAGCTCTTCATACAGAATTGTAAATATGAAGCTGCTTCATTCCTGCTTGGATTGCTATTACTTTAAACGCTACAGCGGAATGAGACCTCACGTTTTATCCATAACTGTGTAATTAAGAAGCATTTTAAGGGACTGATGCGAGCCACATTTTATGAGGCAGATTGTATCGATTGTTAATAACTGCAGAGCCACGGTAAGTAAGGATGTTTGAAAAAGATTATAAGAGTTGCCTGTTAATTAGCATTGCATCCTGGCTGAAAATATGTCACATGTCTCAGAGCGATGATACATTTAACTGCATACATTTTAAAAAAACATAGGCATGGGGAAAAAGGGAAGGTAGAGTACTTTATTCCTTTCCTGGAAATCTGTGGGACACCTCAAGCCTCACTATAACCTGCCTCTGTTGTTCTCAAAATATAAATTGTAGTCTGTATTTTTAAGACCAATTGAACCTCAGAGGTACCAAAAAAACATAAAACCTCATCTTATTCTCTACTAATTTACCAAGATGGGCTGGAGAACAGTGGCACTATAGAATTGGAGGGGGATATTAGTATACCTGCTCAAACAACAGTTCAGCTGATCATATACTAAAAAGCCGTTTTGGATCAAATTACTGTTTTCAAAGTAATTCTGTCTCTAGCTGATAGTGTCCTAAATTCAGGCTTAACTTTGTTGTGAAAGCAGCTATGTTTTCAGGTTAACTTGAAGAATGGTTTTAAATACAGTCGCTACTACTTTTCCAAGACTTAAGATTCCTCTGCTAGATAGGCATGTGGTATCAGTTTTATTTTAATCTGTCTTTTCCTTTCCCATTTAGGCTGATGCACCTAACCCGGGGCTTATTCCAGATGCAGATGCAGTAGGTGTAACAGTTGTGCTAATTACATGCACCTATCGAGGTCAAGAATTTATTAGAGTTGGCTACTATGTAAACAATGAATATACTGAAACAGAACTGAGAGAGAATCCACCAGTAAAGCCAGATTTTTCTAAGGTAAGGCATGTTTTGTTTTTTTTTGTGTTTTTTTTTTTTTTCAGTCCTGTATCAAAGGTATGCTTACAAAAAGAGGTTTTTAAGAAACAAAACCAAACCCAAAGTGATTCCATAAGCTGCATGGTATCAGGTGTCAAATGATGGAAAAGACCTGGGAGGACAAACTGCAAATGCCATGTAAGTGCCATAAATTTGGAGAACACTTGAGAAATCTGCAACGGTTTCCACCAGATTAAGTCTTGGCTGGACTTTATTTAATATATTTTACGCTGATTGTGAAATAAAACATTGGGTCCCCTCTACTTTCACCACTGTTGACAAAGTGGCTCTGTTCTTCAGAAAAACAGAGTAATTTTTATTTTTTAGGACAGTCAATCTGGAACTAAGTTTGAAGTATTAATTTAACATAGTTGTTTTACAACTGTTCTAGTGTTTGAGCTGCAATTTCTACAAAACAGTAATAAAATGAACTACAAGTTGTGTATAAAATGAGAAAAGATGGGTAACCTGATCAGAGCAGGTTAGATGATTATCAGGTCAATGGGTAGCTTGACCAAGGAAGTATATAAAGTTTAATATATATATCTTTCGTGTTTAAAAATTAAGCCAGGACTAGAATTACGAGATGATGTGAAATAGGAATTATTTGGAACCTAATACCTTGAAGAGAAGGATCAATTAAACATCAAATCTAGTCAGAATCCTGTGAAATAGTCTACCCAGATACACTCTGTACAAACCAACAAAGTTATACACAGCATCTGGGTTTGTTTTCAGGGAAAATTTTGTGGGGTTGGGTTTTCTTTTTATGAAAGCCTATGTACATGTGTACACACTTATGTTGTAATGACTAGTATGGAGATGATCCCCATAAATCCCTGAAACTGATCTTCAAATATAACTGAATTGTATGCATGTTAGTTTTTGGTTTGTTTTGTTTTTTTTTTTTCAGAAGTTGCTAATTATTTTCTATGCTTAACTTAATTTTCAGGGATCAGATACTCTGAGTATGTTCGTAAAATTCAAAATTGCAGTTAATTTTGAGGATTCTTAAATTTATAATCTCTTGGATTTTTTTCTTCCATTTAAATCATATACTGACTTGCCAGGGTGTGAATGCCAGAATGTTGACTTCCTTTATGCAGTTGAATTTAGAAATGCCTAGAATTACTTGTCTTAAATCTCTGCTTACATAAAAAGCTAGCTGTGCTTCTATGAAAACGAACGGCAACAATCTATCATGTATTTCTGTAAGAAGTCCTTAATGTGTCTTTGGGACAGAACTTAAACATACAAGTAGAAGGTTATTAAACTGATTAATTGATGGGTAATAGACCCTACCAGGTTAAAAAAAAAAAAATGAAAGAAATGGTCTTGTTAGATTGCAATCGGGGTTGGGGAATATTTAATGAGTGCACTTCCTCGGAGAATAAAATCAGCATTATTACCAAAGTAAACTTTTCTTGTGCTCAGTCTTAACTTTTGTAATGAGTCGCCAATGGCAATAAGTTGCCATTCTCCAGTTAACTATACACTATCTTGAAAATGGTGAAAGAAGAGAAAGGGAGCACTTTCTTTTTAGCTGCACACGCAAACAGATGCAACATGTTTTCCAAGGAAAATGAAGGCCAACCATGAGAATAAAATATAGTATTAATGTCTAGACGTGTCCACTGCCACAATATTAGTATCTTTCAAATCTAAGTAATGTTTTTACTTTAAAACTTCAGCAGACAAATTAAAATTGAGTTAGTGAAGTCAATCAAAAGTATGGTACTTTAAGGATAGATTGTACTCTTAAATGAAGACAGACTTTTGATGGAATTGATACAATTACTGCAAACACCATAAAGTTGATGTGAAATTTTATGAAGTACTGTGGTTTGGGAAATCTTTTTGGGGGTAGTCAGTTGCTTTACTAAAAGCTGGCTAAAATAATAAACACTTTCATTTTACTTGCAGAGTTCTTGTATGGCCTTGAACTCACATAACAGTTAAAAATAACCTCTCAAGAAAGCAATTATTTTGCTGAGTAGGGTATTAGAGCAAATGAACGAGTGAATATTTCTGTAAGAATGTTTCTAATCCACAGATACTAGCTATGGATTCATGTTTATATGAATTACCTTTTGAAATAAATTGGTTTACATATAAAAGGGGGTATGGGGAGTAAAAGAGGGGGAGGGAATCTATATGCACGTGAACTCCAGACTGAGATGTGTGCATAATATAATGCATATATTTTCTTCTCTCCCAGCTTCAAAGGAATATTTTGGCATCTAATCCCAGAGTCACGAGATTTCACATCAATTGGGAGGACAACACTGAAAAACTGGAAGATGCAGAGAGCAGTAACCCAAATCTACAGTCACTGCTTTCTACAGATGCATTACCTTCAGCATCAAAGGGGTGGTCAACATCAGAAAATTCACTAAATGTTATGTTAGAATCTCATATGGACTGCATGTGACTAACCACCATCATTTTGGTACTGTACATGTGTTAAACTGTAAAAACAACCAGAACTATTTCCCTCAAATTCCGTAAGTACATAGTTGACAAGCAATGTGAAGAACTTGTTTTAAAACATCCTGTAGAAAGTTTATAAAAAAAAACAAAAACAAACAAAAAAAAACCCCAACAAACACAAAACCAAACAAACAGTATTTGAGCAAATTGTGGAATATAAATACAACTATTTTTAAGTAATTGCCTTTTTTCTCTAATGTGTTATTCTATGTGCTCTAAACCAAACCTGATTAAAGTATACGTATTTCCCCCCCCTCCCCCTTTACTTTGTAAGCACTATTAAAAGATAAAAAACTGAAAGTTAAAACATTCAGGCAAAATGAAGGAGTAATGCCATGTCCTCAACTCTGATATCCAGATTGCCAAATATGAAGTGTCCTTTAATAGCAGCTTAAGAACAAAACTGTCATTAGATGAAGCGCAAAGAAAAAGTATCTTAAAAAAAAAAGTCCAAAAATGTCCTCTTGCTGTGAAAGCAGACAGCACAGTATAATTTTAGGTGCAAATTTCTTTTCCTTTCAAGGCACATACTTGTTACTTAAAGCATGCAATTTGAGATTTACCATCTGCTATGTTGGATTTTAGGACTTTTTTTTTTTTTTTTTGTTATGTCCTGCTGCTGCTGTTTGTCCTTAACAAACCACACTTTTTGACTAGTGTTTCACAGGGATTTGGGTGGGTATCTCAGGAAAGAACCATTTTTTCAGCCACCCTAATAGAACAATGGTTGTTTGGAAGGATTCAAGCAATTACCAGGAAATTTAAGCATCAAAAGCTTGAGTATCCAAAAAATGCTCTTCTGCAAGATTACTATGTACAACTGCTGGTTGGTTCATTTGTTTTTGGGTATGCTTTATTCTTGTAGTCTTCTTAACTAGTAATAAGGATTTTAGATGTTTTCTTTGAGGTTTTGAAACACCTGGAGTTTAAAGCTTTGCTACTTTCTCCCTGCCCTTTAAGGTAATTCTATGCACTGGTATAAATCAAGAGTCAAACCCCACTGCGGTAGGCATGACGCACTCAAGAATACGTAGCCTGCCCTGAAGCTCTTGCACTGAGACATCCCTTTTACCTGAGGCATCCTTGAAGATGAAAAGCACTAAGCAGTAAATTGTAAAGACTTAGGACATTATTATGACACTAACAATTCCATTATTCCTTCCAACCTCATTAGCCTTATACATTTACTATGACTGACTGTATGTGCATTTAAAACTGTAATCTGTCATGTCAGGTTACAGGAACAGAGTTCTGCTAGTTACTAGTAACTGCCCAAACTGTGAACCGTTGTAGGTTCCGGGCCCTTAAAAAAAAAAAAGATAGATTTCGTGATGCCTGACAGTGTAGCTCTGAATAAAAATAGAATGCTTCCTCTTCTCTTTCTGTATTTTCTAATAGGGATGAAGATGTCCCAGGCAGTTAGCGCTTCTGTCTTTCCACAGTGTTAGTGAAATTGTCTTCATTTCTAACACGTATGTTTTTTTAAATCGGAAAGGAGTGATGTGGTCTGAATGTACATGCACAGGTTTCCTTCCTGCATGGGAACTCAGTAGTACATAGGGTAGCTGAATGAATTAATGAAAGCCGTTAATATTTAGAACCCTAATTCTTCTGTGTGCCCTTAAAAATCTCTCTGCAATTGTTTAAAATGATGATTAGCAATTTAAAAATATGAACACTCTAATACAGGTGTGACTTAGCACAAAGAACTGGTCCCCCAAAGCAGCAGTCGCTTCACTTGAGAGCTGAAGTTACGTGAACATTTAAGAAAGATCTGTCGCTCTTCAACTATATTGCAGCTTAAGGTCTACAGTGACATTTTGAGATTTCCCCATGCACGTTATTGTTCTATTTATAAATCTTTGAAACACATATCTTCAGTGTAAGCTTGTAAATAACTTAACTGCTGAAAGATAGGGAGGCTAGTGAAGTCTGCCTTGAGCTAAGGCTACTGTAGCAGTATTTCAAACCCTTGCACCTATTGAAGACACAAATGAAACCACGTTAAAGTAAAAGCTGTAACCAGAATCCATCCCTAAGTAGCATGAAGACTTCTTAGAAGCATATCCCACAGAAGTGATGGAAGCAGGCTGTATTAGTGCTATTGCAGAGTCAGCTACAAAATACTCACAGCAAAACTACCATCACTCAGCAAACCTGTTAATTTAGAAAAATCAGAAAGGGAAGTTGTGTTGTTCTATTTAGGAGAAAAAAAGTCAACTGTGCATGTTAACTTGGGTGTGGTAAATTTCAAGCTAGACCAGATGGCAAGGTGCTGCTGTAGAATTTGGCACCATCTTACCTGATACGCTAACATAACCTAGATATAGCTGACCCACCAATTACTAGAAAAAGAATAATGCTACTGTGCTTGATGAAAATTGTAGAACAACCATACCTCATGAGAGCACCTCATGATCTTTACAAGAGAAATGGTCTTTCTTAGCTTTGTGAGAGACTGGATGCTTCTCAGGTCTTCTGCAACTTTGTCGAGATCTTAGCAGTCCATACACACTTGTCTTATGACTGTCACATTTCCTGGCAAAATCTCCTTTCAGAGACATGGAATTTGACAAATCAAATGCCAGTACTCCAGAGGCTTCAGGTTGAGCAACATCCCAGCACAAAGTGGTATTAAAAGATAGAGAGCATATAAGGCACCCCTGTAAAGACTTGTCCCTGATCTCTTGACAGTTTTGAAATGGTAGGGCTGTACCTACGACATATAGATGGCTCGTGCAGACAGCACAGCATTGTAATTTCAAGGTCGAAGATGAGTTCACCTTCCCATAAACCTCTACTTACAAAGACCACCAAAATGCAAGGGAATGCTACAGATTCAATTGACAGGACTGGTGGTGCATCTCACAGTATTTTTACCTCAGATAGATAAGATAGATAGATAGACAGACTCAAATCTTTTAGAAGATTGTCATAACGCTTATTGGAGGTTACTCGCCTACAAAGAAGTAAACGGATCAGACAAGTTAACGCTACAGGTTAAAAATGGGTGGGTTTTTTTATGTCCAGCTTGAAAAAACATCCCTTCGTCTTACAGTCATCGTGATTTATTGATGCATCACCTTCAGTCTGAATTACTATGACACTGGGTTTGAAGGGGGCAGAAAGGCTCCAGCTCCATTATAATGAAGGCTGGTGAAATTTAACCTCTCCAGGGGCTCTAGAGCGCTCCACTGAAAAAGCCAACCCTTCCTCCCAGTCTTCCCAGATTACAGCAACTCAGAACTTTGTTGCAGTAACCACAGTAGCTTAGTTTACAGCTTGCCAGACAATCTGTATTCTTCAGATACATGAGTGACAAAGTCACAAAGACAAACGTGATGATCTTGCAGTCCATTATTTTCTTTGTAGGGCCACAAATGCTATTTTTTTGGAAGTCAGCTTGGGCTCAAGGCACTAGCCACTTGCAACTAGACAAAGATTGTCCACTGCCATCTGAAAATTATGGTAGGGAAGAAAAAGAAAACAAAAAAAAACCCCAATACCTTATGCATGTACAGTTCTGGGAAATCCTCATTGACCAGAGAGAAAAATTACAAAATTAACTAAATCTTGTGGCTTCTGTCTGGGCTGCTGCTGGATATCCTTCACATACATAACTACCCTACCTCTTATCCATAGTGCAGTGGTCTGCAAACTCGCCAATTCTCTCTTTTTTTTTGGGAGTCACAGAAACTTATTCCGGAGACGATGGGTTAATTGTTGCTGTTGTGGGCAGCTGGAGGGCTCAGCTCAGTGCCAAAACTGACTACTACCTGTGAGGGCTGGCAGTTTTGTGTGGGACTGTTCGTGTGAGGCCTTCCCTTTTGTATTTATGTTTCCAGTTCTGCTTCTGAAGAACTGGTCTTGTAGTGTGTGATGTGACAGCTGGGCTGCAGAAGAGAGGTGGAGGGCTTTTTGCTTGATTTTTGGTCTAGGAAAAGAAGAATGCCTAAGGAGGAAGAGCCAGCTGGAGTGACTAGGGAGGCTTTGTTAAAGGCGAACCCCAGGTTTCTATCTGAAGCTTTGAAAGCAAAGGCCCTTAGGAGGGGATGGAGGCAGGGTGCGCTTCAACATCGCCAACTTTCAGTAACGCTGGTTTGGAGGCATGGCTGGATTTCCTGCCATGAAGAGAAAATCCGAGGAAGGAGGTGCGTATGCTGCAGAAGGGCTGTACCAGAAACAAGAGACAACAGCTACATCTTAACACCCATTCAGAACTGGCTGAAATGTAAGGAAGGAGTTCTTTGGTCTCTCTCCAAAACTCCCCTGAAGCAACCATAAGATAAGAAGGCCTGCCTTTCCACATAACAGGGTCCCTCCAGTTTGTCCTATCTTACTAGAAAGGTGTGGCAGACCTTCCCAGGTACAAAAGGAGAAGAAGCAATGGCTTTATGGTATGGTAAAGGGAATCCTGAAGATGTATGATATCCATCCAAAAACCAACTGCTTGAAATGCCTGCCATTTCAACAGCAGGATGGAAAAGTGGAGCTGTTATGCCACAAGTGCGTAAGACCTGAAACCTCCAGCCACATGACAAAGATGTTGCTCCTGCAGTATTTCCTGTCCATTCTAAATACAGGTCCTCAGATACAGATGTATGAACAGACCCAAAATTTCTGAAGACGGGTATCTGCTTGGCAAAATGATCTTTTGTGTGCAGGTAGTCAAGGTAAGCTCTGTCTTTGGACAAAGGCATCTTGGAGCAGCATTACTGAGAGAAAATTAAGGGAATTTTAAGCATCTGCAAGAGATAAGACAGTGTCACAGATATGGCAAACCTCTGATGAGGTTTGATTACAACTTGAAAATTCATTCCTTCGAGTCTAGCAGACTTTCTAGAGACTTTCTAGAGTTAAGGCCTCTTCAACTTATGGCCCAACTGTTTAAGGAACGGCTCTCAGAAAAATGATTCAAGATACATGCCGATAGAAAATACTTCAAGTTCCTGTACAATGATGACTATTGAGGAAAACAATGAAGAATCCTGTGGGAGAAGCGAAGATCCGAGAAGACTGACCTAAAAGCTGCATCTCCATTAATAACTTTCTCAGGGCCAGCATATGGATCCACAGTGGAAAACTTCCCTGGCCTCTATCAACAAGGGAATGCTCAGGGCCAGTGTGAGGATCTACAAACAGGGAAAAACGTCTCCAGTTTCAGTGTCTTGTGTACGTCAGGATACAGACATCACTTACTCTGGTCATAACCATAGCTGGATGGCTCATGTCACCTGCTTTGAATGGGTTTCTAATGGCTCAGAAGAGAGACAACTGTTAGCGCCTGAGGCCTGCCGAGTGGCGAGAGGCTTATTATGAAAAAGAAAAATGTTTTCCCCTTGAGTTAATTGTCTTCAATGAAAAGAAAAAAGACACAGTAGAAAACTGTCGTTGGCATGTCTGTAGAGGCTGTGAGAGGAGGCCAGAAGGCTGCATTTCATATAGCTCAGGAAGGCATATTGTACAGAACTGGAGAGCTGGAGAAACAGCTGATAGTCTTCCAGATTTTTAGACAAGCTGTTACGACACCATACCAATGTTACAGCAGGCATCAAATACAGTTCATAAAATTCTTTAAGCATTCCATCTGTGGAAGGACACACCACCAAATAAAACTTTGCAAAAATGTGAACAGCCAAATATGCACCAGGAAGCAGCATCACGACTCTGGCCTGGATGTCCATGAGCTCCAGCCCCACCAGCAGCAGGTGTGTGTTGGTTCTTGTCCCTATGGAGTCGAACACACCACTCAGTCGATAGCTGCAGAGCTGAAGCTCCAGGGGTAAATGAAGTATTTTCTTACGTGTGATTATCTCATCCAAATATGTATAAGCCGCGCTATGACTCTGGGTACTGCGAAACAGCTGGTTAAACTCAGTAGCAAGGTGGGAACCCACAGAGAGATTTTGTCAAACCTCACTAAGTCTCTTTCTGTAAAACTATGTATCAACTTCTAAAACTTAAAGGTACCTGAAAGACTCCTGTGATTCTTAGATGAGAGGCTAGTTGGGGAGAATGAACCAGGCCTTTAAAAAAAACTAAATCGTGTAGACAGAACCAGACAGCGGAACAGATGGTTCCCCCATCTTTTGTTTACAAATCAGAAAGTCCTATAGCGGTCAAATAAATGTTTGTCGTTGAGTTGTTGAATGTGGGCTGGTCTTCTGGCTGCCAACCTTCATTAAAGAGATGTGGGAGGCACGAAACCTGGTTCCTCATGAAGTCGTAAACTAGCAGAGAATTCTCACCAGAAAATTTCTACTAAATGTTTGCAAGAAAGGCAACCTAAAAGTAAACTCAGAAACACTATCCAGAGAGTGGAGGTAAAGTTCTTTTTTTTTCCCCAAAACAGAGAATAGATTATTGGTCATTTGTAAGGGCTCCTTGCAGCAGGGAGGCAACTTGAGCCTGATGAGATAAGAAAGATAAAGGTCTTCCACAGCGATTCACTAGAACAAGAAAGCAGGGTGTTAGCCTGGGCCATACTTTCTGAATTGGGCAAAACACATGGGATGAAGCACAGACTTTGTTTAAGAAGTGCTGGGGGAGAGCAAAGGCCCAACAGCAAATCAGGCTGTGGAGTTAGGTCACCGTTTTCTGAAATTCTGAGAAACAATTCCAGTTAGGTCCAGATGGGACTGGGTAATAAGCTAGAGCGGACACGTGACACTACAGGGTCCCCAGGGGACGACAGTAGATCTCAAAGCACGTGACACCTAAAGTAGAGCCGGAAAGAAAGGGAACTTTGTCACAAGAAGAATGTTAATGATTTAATACTCTGTCCTGGTACCAATAAACGCTTGTACAGAAAAGCAGGGAAAACTGGTATGATAGAGAGTTCGGAAGCAGAATTCTAATTCTATGGTTGATAAATAGCTCATATCCTAAAACAGCACCGGATGCGTAAAGGGTACAAGACGCGTTAATGCGCAAAATCCTACCAAAGGTCGGTTAGATACCGGCAGTTTTCTCTAAAAGAGGAATCCAAACGTAAGGCAGCTTTTAGCACTTCTCCGGGATTTACCAAAGCTCAGGTGTGTCCTTTGGCCTATGTGGACTGTAATCCTAGAGCCAGCAACTCAACTGCAATCCAGACTGCTTTTTATATAAAGTAAGGAACTAGTTGAAAATGGAACCTACAGATTTAGTCTTTGTACGCTGGAGGGAAAAATGTGGATTAGGACTCTCCTCTCACAAGAAAGCAGAAACTGGTAACTTGAAGTGTGCAATTAGGACAAGGAAAGTAAAGCAATTTAATAGTTCTCTAAACTTATCATTTGGAGCTTCTGCATGAAGAGCAAGTTGACAAAAATCAATGTTAGGTACAGTTACAACCATATTTATAAGTAAGACACACTCCTTGCACAGGGAAGGCAAAAAAAAAAGTAATTCAAACTGTATCCAAACTCCTACCTGGGCTAGAAATTAATGCTTTAGTCCAGCAGTTCTAGCCATGGAAAGGTTCCCTGCAATTGAACTCGAGTTAATACAGTTTTTGCTAGGGACTCAAGTTCACTTGTGATAAGGGTCCTGAAGAATTTTAAGGTGGAAATTTGGTGCACCTGCTGTTTAGGGGTGGTTTAGGGGATGGACAGACTGGGAGAATAAGAGGCTTTTTAAAATATAAGAAATATTTAAGTGAAATGTAGATGATCTGAAAGGATTGCCTTGAGTCTTTGGAAGGCAAAATTCCATATTCACACATCATTACAGCTGATTGTAGGCACACATACCACAGTAAGCTTGTAAACAGCAATATTGGTTTCCAGGGAAATGTCTTTCAATCTATCTATCACGGCTGAGCTGGAAAATGAAGCACAGGAGGGAGATGTGGTGAAGAAGGCGACAGCACTATCTGAGCCCAAGAGCAGCTGACACAGGAAGATTACTTCTGACAAAAGTGGGCAAAGTCACATTGAAATGCATGGCAGAATTTCACTCCAGGTCACTGTCAGTCCTGTAGCAAAACTTAAATTATGCAGCCTGTTCTCAATTCTTAACACAGAACAAAAGGTGGAGAGAAGGTTATGCTGAGCCAAAATGTTCTCTCTGGCTTCTCTCCAGACCTATTTGTCAACAGTTTGAATTGAAAACCAAGGCATACGTGTTTCATAACAAGTTCCTTGCACACAAGAGTGTTTATGTTCAACATCATGTTCCAGTTGCACAGCTACAGAAGAACCCAGTGTGCACATGTACACATAGCTACGGAACTGGAGAAAGATTTATTCTCTGGCTTTCCTACATATAAACAATGCTGTTTCCCAGACGTGAAAAGAAAAGCAGCAGTAGCTGAGAAACCTTGAAGTTACACATGTGAGCCAAGATACTGGGGTCTGTCCCCTAATTATTTCATGATTTTGAACGTACGAGTAATATACACAATTTGCTCAACTAAAGTAATGTGCAGAGGTAATCTGACCCTGTACATTGTCCCCAGAACAGTTTGTAAAGATACCTGGCATTCAGAGACAGCTGGGGCATACCTAAATTTCACAAGAACAAAAAAAAATCTTGCTCTCTGAAACCATCTTTATGAGTCAGAAATAATTCCTCAGCACAGGAGTGAATTTCCAGAAAGCAAGCAGAAATCAAACTGGCACCCAGCCAGAACATATAAAAGAACAGAAAAGAGGAGAGTATCCATTGGGGAGAAACCAAATGATTCTAGCCCACCACACAGTGTGAGCTCTGGAAAGATGTCATTATTCGTCATGGCTGGAAGTAACACTAAAAATAGAGCAAAGCAGTGAGAGGTGCCTTTGGATGAGGCTTGTAAGGTTCCCTGTCAGAAGCTCATCACACTGCTCCACTGATACAGAAGCAGGGGCAGGACTGCCCTTCTGCAGGGAGTTGTGTCAAGCCTCAGATGCCTCCAGCAGCAGTTCTTTGCTTCAACCGTGCTCATAACAGCCTCAGCACATATGTTCATATATGTAGAAGGCCTCTATAAACATACTCCAGTGACAAAAGCAAAGTGTTCTAGCTGAAGCAGCACATACCTGCACTTGTAGAGCCAATTCCTGCCGTAAGCACAGAGCGTGGCATAATCTTTACTGCGTACTTGAGAAACTGAGATTTCCCTGTGCCGGGGTCTCCAACCAACAAAAGATGCGATTCGCCTTGGGGAAAACATTGGTGTAAGAGTGGACCGTTCATATACAGAGAAAGATATGCTCAGAATTAACTAACGCTTCTCATTACTCACCTAACATTTAGCACTACGTGTACATTACAATATGCAATTCTGTTTAAGACTGCACTATTTATTTGGTGTGATAAATACATTGTTTATTAGAAACATCTAGTCGCATTGCTGCACCCAAACTAACCACTTCTAATGAAATATTTTTTAAAGTATTAGTAGGTATTTGACAGACTTCCCATAATGTGAGTTCTTACATTTTAGACTACTCATTTCTCAGACTCAACACACTCTCGACCATGAAATAAAAGGATACCAGGCTTTAGTTATCATTCCATTTGGTTACCTAAATTATTGCAACAAGGACTAATAAAATTAGCAGGTTGTTTTTCTTAATTAATTCTGTTACATTGCCAACAGTTACACAAGCTAGTAACTTCAAAACAGAAATCTTCAACTACAGTGCTACTGAAGTTCTCTACAATTATTGCATTGTCTTCTACAAAACATTTATACAACTTCAAGTATGAGGTCTATAACTTGATTTAGCTGTTGGAGCATTAAGAAAATCCTGTGTTTGTATATGCAGACATACTATTTTAGAATTATTATGACCTACATGGATTATGACCCATGTACCACCTGGCACATGGCATATTTGCCATCTAATAACAACAGAAGGAGAATCAGCAGGCAGATAACTTACAGTAACAGAACTAAGTGAGATGAGCTGACAATCACAGATGGAAAAGTCTGGCATTCGGAAGTAAAATGAATCCTTTAATTTTTCCTTTCAATGTACTATAGTGATCCACATTAAGGAAACATTAACATTCCATCCTTTGATGCCAAATACTGCTGGGAGTATTCTACTATAAATCATTTCAAAACGTCACTTACACAATAAAAAGTGAGTTTATGTTTTATCTAAACCAACTGCTTTTACCATTCTACCTAATGGAATCCTGAACACCTGCTTTTACTGGGTTTTATTAGGGAAAAATTAAAATAAAAAGAGGAAGTCTAGACACCCACTTTATTTGCCTAAGATGCTGGGAGAATACTTGGCATTAATCAAAAGTTGCTCTCACTTAAGAAAATGGGATGATTATGCTTCTGACACCTGACTGGTTTGATTTTGGGAGGGGGAGGGATGTGGGTGAAGGCAGAGATGGGAACAACTGTTAGAAAGGGCGTGATACCATTAGAAAAAATACTAACCTCTGATTCGAGTTCCAGTAGCATCAGTCCTCTGAACACCACCAGCAAGCACCATGGCTACAGCCAGCTTCACCAGGTACAATCCAAATACTTGAGGACATAAGCTAGCCAAAATTTCGTTCCTCCCTAGAAGAGGAGCAAAAAATGGCACTCAGTGCTGCCCTAAGACTAAAATTTTGTTCCTCGTGGACTTCTATGTACGCTTGAAGTCTTGTGTCCACTGACAAATAATTGTCCTATGTCCACAGCTCAAAGTACACTGACAAATAATTTGGGTCTGCTCCCTGAACAAGAGAAAAAAGGCAGGGAATTTTTTTTTTATTATTATTATATTTTTTAAATGGGACCCAAAGCAGTTGTTTGATCCAAACTTCCTTCATCGTGAAGAAGTTAAGTCTTCTGCAGTCACAAGCAGCAAAGCCAATCCTATTGCAATTTAAGGAATGTATCATCTGGATATCACGAGAAAGGGAACTAACAAAATGCAATCACGCAAATTCTTTTCTGTTACAGATAAAAGTGTGGGGGCTATGACGAATAACACTTAGAAGTTTCCAGATTTGAAATTATCCCCTTGCAAACCGGTGTGTTGCACGTTTAAGGAAACTAACAGAACATCTAACACTTGAAGTATTTTGCCCTAAACCTGTGCACTCATAGCATGGTTCATTTTCGAATCTCCTTCAACCTTTTTTTCAGTCAGGTCTCTCCCCCCCTTCCTACCATAGTCTCTTTCCAGCAACAGAATATTTCGATCTATTATGATAATGTTGTTGTCTTGAAAGGTGTATAATAGAATTCATACTGTCCTTTGAGATTCTGACACTAACAGTACATAAGGGATCACAGGTTTAACGTGGTAAGTTACTCCCGTTGCTAGGGCATAAAACAGTGACCAATTTTGAGTTCTTACCTTCGTGTTTTAAATTTAGGTGCAAGTACATAGTACAGGCAAAACATGTGGGCACTTAATGGATGAGTTGAGGCATATGTGTTTCTTCTGGGCGTCTTTTGAAGGAATTAACACATCTTTGTCCAAAAATGAAATTTTAAAAGCTTTGGTCGGCCAAAGCACAACTCAAGATTTAATCCCACAACTGCCTCTATTTGACTTGAGATTCATTTGCCATGACAGTGCTGAGCAGCTCAGCAGTTCTGCTTCTTCCCAGATAGTATCCAGAAAAATGTTAAGTTCTCTCAGAGGCCTGCCACGGTAGACTTTTTCAGGACACCGAATACACAGCACCAGGAATTGCCTGACATAAAATGCAGTAGTAGCCCCATTATCTCTTAAAAACCAGTAAACATACACACACCTTGTTGTGAAATGACCTGTTCTTTAGACTCCTTACCCAAATTTGATCTCTGCCCTCAGTTTCAACTCAAATTCAGACAAATAGCCTGAAACAGATATCTTGGGCAGTCAGGGTCCTTCTAATTTCCACCTCAATTTTGTTGTAGCCACTTCATATTAATTTAGTTATTCTAAATGAGTAATATTGCATAAAACCACAATGCACCCTGCTAGCTTCCAAAAATTGTCCTGAGAATGAAAGACTAAATGGGACCTTCAGAGAGGATCCTGAATTACTTTCTGAACGGTTCTAACCAGGCTGATAGGAAATGTTCTCGCTCCAAACAGCAGGAGGTTAGCAATTAAATTGCTTTTCAGGAAATGCAGTTCCGAAGAATCTTTGCCATTGACACAATCTAAAATCTCATACGTGAGCGCGACGATTTTTAAGCTGATGTCAGCAACATTCCCACCTGCTTTTCCTTTTGTTTGTCTTTTAAGAAGAAAGACTAAGCCCTAATCAGAGTTTTAAAAGACTGAGCCTGAGACAGCTCAGTGACAGAGATCCTAAAGAGACCATTGAGTTTCCTTGTGGTTCAGGAGATGGCACTCAGATTATGGAAAGGGAGAGAGTTCCAGACACAACTCCTGCTAATTCCTAGGTGGCTGACTGCAGACCACAGTAGGTTTAGGAGCCAGCATACTGAATACTCTGGCTGTTCTGAAAGTTCCTGTGAATTGGGAGACTCTCTCCATATTTGATAGGAGGCTCCACAGCACCTAAATCAAAGATCTAGGCATCCAAGGTTAAAGATGAGATGTGCTAAGCTCTGTGGTAACAATTCACAGCTTAATTTGGGACGCAGAGACAGTCAGTCAGAGCTCTCACCCCAGAGTCAACACTTCTACTGACTAAAAGCAGATCCGGTCTGCACTATTTCTTCTAAGAGGTATGCTTTTTCTTTCTTGATTATAAACCACTTTTCTTATTTTTTCCCTGATACTTACATTATTTCTTATTTCTTTTTAATAAATGTTCTGCAAAACACTTGTCTAGAAAGCTCAAAAGAAGGAAGATCAGTGCAGTATGTTTGGTCCTTATTTTCCTCAGTAATATTAAAGTAATTTCATGTTCCTGTACCGCAAAAAAAAAATATTTTTTGAGGCATGGGTGGTGGGACAGGATAATGGAGGAAAATTGTAGTTCGGTCGCTGTATTTTCACTCCTGATTTCATCTATACCCACCCATCTGTCCTACTTGAAAGCTTTCAACTACTAACCTGCTAATGGATCATTCCTATGCATTTGCCAGAAGTCTTCAAATTCCTTGCGGACTTCTTCATCAATTACAACCCCTGCTAGCTGCTCATTGTTCACTTTAACATAGTTGGCTTTCAAAACAAGCTCCAAGTCACAGCGCGCATCCTCATGGAAAGGTTTCCACCTCTGCATTACCACTCCATACACTGTGATGTCATCTCCTGGAGGTAACAACAAAAATCGGTAAAATAACATCTGGCACGACACAGGCAGATGTGTCAGCTGTAATGCGTAACAATGCAACTGAGACCCTGTGTTGCACTTAATGAGGTTAAAAAACCCTCAACGACAAAAAGCAAACCTGCAGCTACTGGAAGTCTCAGACAAACATCAGGTAGATTGCTTATGTCTATGGTCAGAAGTTGCTAAGTCTTCCTACTTCTGTTTAAGGTAGGTGGACTCTTAGAGGTACACCACTGCTTGTTTCCTCTTTTAGAAAAGAGGAAGTCATAGAATCTCTTCTTTCAATTAGATTTACTACACACACACAAAAAAAATTAATCAAAACTTATTTGACTTCTGGTAGATTTTGTGATGAATTCCAGAATCCCTCGTTAACATTCTGGCCACGTTGTTGTTCTGGGAAATTAGATATCATGTATTTATTCTTGTGGAGATGTGCCTATCTGTGAATTTTTAGTCCTTTCTTCACACATGCTCCTGCCAATTAGCTTCCTTTTTGAATGCCAAGTAGATTTTTCCACTTGCAGCTCTCCTTAACTTGGAGGTTAGGTTACCTAGGTCTCCAAACCTACAGAGGAGATGCTTGCATGAGGGCGTGGGCCAACTTCCTCAAGAGGTTCAGTGTTCCCAGACTAATAAGATTGAATATACTTTCTGTACATAACGACACATTACTTATTGAAACCAATCTGCCATACAGTCACAGTGTAACATGAGGGTGTATGGCATTCTAGAACAGTCTTCAACCGCCATGCTGATGTCCAAGCTGAAACAGCAACATGACAGACGAACACATCTCATTCAACGAGCCCTCGGCACTGACAGCCTACTCGGCAAAGACTCATCTCAGATGGAAAAATAAAAATGCTTGTGGTGCAAACATATGCGATGTGTGCTGTAGCCTCACCAGACTTGCAACTGTCCACTAAGTCATCTTCCAGAACAACCACCATGCAACGGGGGATGCTTCCAACAGACAGTCTTTGAACCTAGGAGACGGGAAGTAAAAGCACATCTTGAGAACAGCACCTTTCAAAAGCCATTTATAGCTGCTCTGGCTGAAGGACCTACATTTCTCTCCCGGAACTGAGGTCAGTCCTTGCTTCCTCACAAAACTTACACAGTAGGCATAGCGCTGCTGCCATGAACTTAATAATGGAAGTCAATGCTGATATTAATGGAAATGGAATTGGGTATTAAATTAGCTGAAGGTGCTCAAGCCTGGAAGGTACTGTGTGATTTCAATATCTTGCTGAAGAAAGAACACTAAAAGAGGTCACTTGAAAGAGTTGACTTTTTTTTTTTTTTTATATTTGAGATATTTTTAGATACTTCTTCAATATAAAAAGTTTACTTTGGGTACTGAAGCATGTCCACTGCTTGTCACTGAAGTACATACTGAAAGACTATTCTCTATATTTTTCTGGCATTTAACCATAATTTGACAGGTTGAGATAGGAGTTTACACCTACGTGTCAAGGATTAAATCAACAATAGGGAAAAAACAAATCATGCACAACCAGACAAATGCATATTGACAAATGTGCCAGCAACTCTTGTAACTCTTTTTCTTTTCTCCAGGGCACTTGTCACAGCCTATTTCCAACCAGCAATCTTTCCCTTTACACTTAAAGCTCACGGTAGTTTTTTTTAGACTATCCGCTGCACAAGAACAACAATCAGAAGTACCTTTTCATTCTGCAGCGCAGGTCATACATGCTAGAATTCTAGATTTATTCACTCTCTAGTGCCTAGGAAGGTTAATTCACCCTCATGTGTTGTCTAAATGGCCACAGGCAGTTCACATCACTGCCAGTACTGGTGGCGTATACACAGTTACTTGTAGAGCTCAGTAGGAAACAGGAGCGAAATTCATTCCTGGTTTAAACTTTATTGTGTTTAATAAGCTCATGCTGCTGAGAATTTTTCCCATCACAGAGATCTGTGTGCCACACAGTAAAACAAAAAGAAATGTTATAGAAACCACATGTCAGAAAGAACCATTACATGAACATGCAACACAGGGCTTATTTCCTAGAAAAAAAAAATTATTCCCTTACTTTTTTTTTGCTATTCTGAACTTTTAGGAGGTTCATTTCTATTTTCATACATTTCTGTTTTCACACATCTTGCACGTACATTGGCACCACTATCCTCTTAATTTATAAAATCAAAACCCCGAAACAACTGAAGATATCTTAGAAAAGATTTACGGAAAGGACACTGAAATATAAATAAGCACATAAACATTGACGCAATACACCCTACGTAGTCTCAATTTTCATACAGTGCAGATTTTTCCTGTGCCTGTTTTGTCTTAATTACATGCTCCCATTTAAAGAGGCCAAAGTTCTTATTCATCCAGCTTAGCTGTACTTCCACCCGGGGCTACCTTCAGAAAAACAAATGCAAAACCTGTAAGGATCACATGCTCCCTAATTGTTGAATTCAATATTGGCTGAAGGGAACAGACACTTGCAGACATCACGTATTGATCCTACTGCATTGCGACAGCTGGTCCTGGCCACCACTGGGCTAGCTTTTGTCCTCGGAAGCAGTGTTGAACATCATCACCACGTACAGTGGCTGCTTAGAGAAAAAAAACACACTTGGTGTTGCAAGGATTCAACCCGGAAATTTCATCCCTGCGCTGACCCCAGGTGTTTTGTAAATATTGAATGGAGTTACCTAGTAACGGGAGTCTAGTCAACATGTTCCTAAATATTTAGCTCTATGACTGGAAATTTCTGACCAACAGGCTGTCTGGATTCTTTTAGTCTTCTGAGGCATTTGTTTTAAAGAACAGCAGAATCTGTGAAACTCTTCCACTCTCTTAGACCGAAAAACTTATCAATGAAAATGAGATAAACTTAACTCTGGTGTAAGCACGAACAGTCTCAGGAACATCAGCACAGTTACTTTTTCCATCAGGAAATACTTTCCTTATTAAGTTAATTATTTTTGTACTTCAGACATCTATACCTTAATACCTTCTGCTTTTTATCCATCTATTTTTTTTTTTTACCTGTTCCTGAATTTTGATTTCTTGATAGTCTCTGCAGCAGGTAGGAGAAGAGGTTGTTCCGGAGAGACACATGAACTTGGTTGAGTTGCAGCCTTGTTCATTAAGACAGGCTGATGGACGACAGAAAGCGTAGTACTGTTCAAAGTCAGCCTTGACGACAAACACGTGCTTGCACTTACTGCAGATGTAACTCCGCTCAAACTCCAACACTTTCACCAAACTGGTCCGCACGACAGTCCCAGTAACCGACAAAAAGTGACCCACGTCCCTGGTTTTAGGAATGTGCTCTCGAGTCAGCTCTGGGCAAACAGGCAAACCTGTTAAACAGAAATAAGTGCAGCGTGAGGCTATGGATGTAAACCACGGATTTACAATGCAGTTAAGCAGAAAAGACTAGAAAAAAAAGCCAGACATATTAGCAGTAGCCATTGTTATTACTAGTTCACAAATGTGATTCAGCAGTTCATCTGTTGTACCATACATCTGATACTAGCCTCGGGTAGTGAAAATCATCAAATGCTGAGCACTAACAGAAAATGTTGCCATCTTAAAAACTCTCCTACTCTTGCCAAGGGCAGAAGAGTCATGAACGGTTTCCATTCATGGAAACAGATCCCAGCGTTCTCAGATCTATTTATTAATTTACACAATCTTTTGGCAAGCTCCATTTATTCTACACCTAGTTTATCTGAATGACAAAATTCTAGTTAACGCTACTTCATTGTGGATCCACGTTATTCCCACAGCCAAACAGCATAACTCCTAGTCTTGTGTCAATTCTCAAGTCTAAGCGAATTTAAAATTCATGGCCTGTGAACATTTGACCTAAAATCCACGTGGCAGTACCAGCAAACCTCAAGCACGAGGAAGACGGCACAAAAAGAGTACAAAGTGGTTATGAACGTGACCAAAGCCAATCCGCTTGTATCTTCAAATGAACAGCGACAGAACGTTTTTGTGGCACTTGCTCTCTTTTAATTCCACCCCAAGAGCCAGGTCTGCAGTGCACTGATCCCGCTTCGGCATTCACCCGCGCGGCCGTCGTTAGCTCCACAGCGGCTGAAATCCTCAGGAAGACTAATCCACCTCAACAGCCTACAAAGTCTTTATAAAAATTAATGGTCTCTGAAACGCACGCCTGAGGATAGCAGCAAAACATTGCCTCTTCAGAAGTTAGCATGTGAATGAACTACAAGATACTGACAATTATCAACTTAAAAAGAAATTGCCTGTTTTTATAATATTTTCTTAGCTTTATTTCCAAAATAGAGCTAAGAAACAGAGATGTAAAATAACAAATCTTCCGGAAAATGATGTTTCTAAGGGGACTAAAATTATTTGTGCATTTAGGTCAAATCTTCTTTGTAGTTTCGACTGCTGAAAAAAAAAAAAAAGATATCATGTATTTATTTTGGTGTTTTCAACACCAAATGCTTTATTTCAGATATGCTGAAACGTTCTGTTTTGATGCTTGTAAGCAAAGTGTTTGACCTCTTGCTTATGTTTAAAGAAAAGATTTTAAAATATTAAGCTAATTTTAAAAGGTAAAATAATAAAACGAGAAGTAAAGTAGAAAGAAATTAAATAATCTTGGAAAAAAAATGACGTATTATGTAGAACTGCAAACAAAATTTTCTGGTTGACTGTAACAAAGCTATATACATATTCTACCAAACCCGTTGAAAATTCTATTTCTCCCATGGATTTGCATTTCTAGCTAGTTCAGAAGAAAAAAAAAAAAAAATAACATCCATTATTTTTCCAACTGTTTTCGCACTTTTTTTTTTTCCCCTCCAGCTCAGTATTGGTGCAGCCTAACAATCTTTGCAAGATACAACCTATCTTACACTAGAGAGAGCTGCAGCACTGTTGTCAGGACGTATAATATGATCATCTCTGTGAATACTGAAGAGACAAGTCTGGACAAGGGAAAAAAGAGCCTTCACTCTGATCATACCAGACTGCTTGACAAACTCTTTAATTGACTACGTGCTTTGCTGTATTAGTAATAATGTCTAAAACCAAACTATCAGAAGCAGCTAGGCCAGCAGCAAGAGACAGAGGTGCTCGGGCTAACGGTAAGTAAGGAAAAAATCTTTAAATGGATTTTCAAAAGAAGGAGAATTTATACAATCAAATTCCTACAACGCTAAAATTCAGATAAAGAATTTTATCTTTTAGTTTCTTAGCGCACACCAGGCAATCATTATTAATCATTATTAATCATTATTAATCACGCTTATTAAGATGCCTGGTTCGTGTTGGCACGAGCGCGCTGGGATTGCATCCTATACTCAGCATAAGCAAGAGCACTTTTCCTTGCTTTGGTCCAAGCCTGATATGTGGATTCCCTCGGCCCCACTCTGGGTATGGCCAGCTGCTCCCACTGAGAAGAGTGCACCACCTCCTCCTTGTTGCCGTTCGACGTGGGAATGGGAAGCAGCACTCCAAGATGAGAATCCTGTAGGCAATCAGTATCCAGTATCCACTTAAAAGGTAACAGTACCATGTGATAACAAACTCTGTAACAACTAAACAGGCAGCAAACTCTTTCGGTTTGGTTTGTTGGGGTTTTTTTCCTCCTAAAAACCTTGACAAAATAGCATTATGAGAGTGTCCTGCTTTGAGTGAGAACAGAACAATTCTGTCCAGTGATTCTCCTTTTCAGCTCAGTTCCTTTAATTAACGGCACTTTCTGAAGTTAGCAGCCTGTTTTGGCAGGCAGTGGCTGCTTCTGGCAGTGATAACGCTCCATGTTTAGAGTTAGTACCAGGGACTGGTGTGCAGACCAAGGCCACTGCTAGATCCCATGTACCACGTTTTGGGGAGCAGAAAGTAAAAGCCGCACCTGTGGGGTGGAGCGGGCAGATCGGTGCCCTTAAACTGCCCGACAGGGTATTCTTTCCCACAGACGCCCTATTCGGCTGCTGGGGGCCCTTGCTGGGTTNTGTAGGGCTGCCCTGACCCTAAACCGCAACAGAGAGCTACAGGCTAGTTATACTTCTGATATATGTGTTCTAATGACAATATTTAAATTGCAACTTACTGGGGCAGAACACAGGTCTGTTTAACAGCTGTGATTCACCCAAGTTCAAGCAGCCAAAAGGCGGAACGATCACAAACCACTCCAACAAGGGGCAGGGGAGGGAAACGCAGGTTGCCAGCTCTTGGCTTTGCAGAGTAGACAGTTAAATAGTTACAACCAGAAACCACAAGAAGAGACTGCGCCACCAGTGACCTCAGGTCCCCACATTAGCAAAACAGGCATTTTAGGCCCAGAGCCTCAACTTCACATTTACAATACCTCAAAGCTACTAAAAATTTCCAAGTACTAAGGAATAATGGCATATCAATTTGTAGGGAAAAAAAAAAAAGGGACAAAATCCTCTCTTAACGATCATGCCTCCCAATATTTCTTGCCAATTTTATAACAAGTAATTTTATAGCAATTAGTTAAGCATAAAGTTTGACAATTTCAGATTAAATTGTTACAAGACAACGCAAAATTTAGACTTTGCCTTTTCTGGGAGATGGGTGGAGCCAATAACAACCGTGAGCCAACTGACACAGTAAGGAAGTCATAGAATCATAGAATCACTATGGTTNAGTCAACCTACAAGAAAACCTATGAAATACACATCTTCTCCTAATTTAATTTTTTTTCTTTAGACTCTCTGGATGGAAACAGAAATAATGCAAGACCCACCACTGATTTGAGGAGACTTTTTCCTATGGAAAGGCTCTGGTGTAAGTCCTGACGCAGCAACAAATGCCAGACATTGCATACACACCGTTAAGGATGGCCATAGCTTTTTTCCAGGTTGGTCTACACAACTCCATGTGTTAGCAGGTATCCTTTTCTGTTTAATAAACACTAGTCAGTCCCTACTGCTTCAAACAGAGAAACTGCATGAATGAGAGTCATGGAATGCTTTAGTCCACCCCCTCCTGGAGGGGTTTCTCCTCTGCAGGAAACAGAGACATCCTCAACTAGATCAAGCTACTAAGCCCCATCCAATCTGACCTTGAATGTTTCCAGGGATGGGGGTTCTACCACCTCTCTGGGAAACCTGTGCCAGTGTTTCACCACCCTTATTGTAAAAAAATTCTTCCTGGTATCTAGTCTAAATATACCTGCTATTAGTTTAAAACCTTTACCCCTTGTCCTGTCACAACAGGCCATGCTGAAAAAATCATCCCCATCTTTCTTACAGGCTTCCTTTAAGCACTCAAAGGCCACAATGATGTGTCCCCAGAGCCTTCTCTTCTCCAGGCTGATGACAAAAAGCTCAGCATGAGCCAACAATGTGTGAGTGCAGTCCAGAAAGCAAACTGTATCCTGTGCTGCATCAAAAGAAGAGTGGCCAGCAGGTCGAGGAAGGTGATTCTCTCCCTCTGCTCTGCTAAGACCCCAGCTTGCATCTAGCTCTGAAGCCTCTAGTACAAGAAGGATATGGATCTGTTGGAGCAGGTTCAGAGGAGGGCAGTGAAGATAATCAGAGGGCTGGAGCACCTCTCCTACAAGGTCAGGCTGAAAGAGTTGGGGTTGTTCAGTCTCCAGAAGAGAAGGCTCTGAGGAGACCTCATTGCGGCCTTACAGTATCTGAAGTGAGCCTACAAGAAAACGAGGGAGAGTCTTTACAGGGGTTTGTAGTGATAGGATGAGGGCTTATGGCTTTAAATTGGAAGAAGGTAGATTTAGATTAGAAAATAGGAAGTTCATCCATCACTCCATCCCTGGATATGTTCAAGACCAGGTTGAATGGGGCTTTGAGTAACTTGGTCTAGTAGGAGGTGTCCTTGGCCACGGCAGGGAGGTTGGAACTAGATGGATCTTTAGGGTCCCTTCCAACTCAAACCACCCTTACGATTCTACAATTCTCGTGCTGAGGGCTACCGAGCCAGACACAGCACTCCAAGTGGGGTCTCAGTTAAACCAATTAAACTTGCTCCTTCCCAGGACGCTCCAGCAGTTTGTTCCAGAGTAAGGAAATCTGGCAACGCTGTTGTCTGGGAGGCACCCCGGGGGCACTCACCGGAGACCCTGGCGTGGAGGTTCTGCTTCATGCTGAGCTGCAGAGGGGCCGCGGCCTCCTGCAGCGCTGCCAGGGCAGCTCGGCGCAGCGCGCTGTCAAAAATCGGCAGGACCTCGCCTGGAAAGGCGTTGAAGTACTCCCCGATCTCCATGTTGGTCTCAAAGAGCGTCATGGCGTCGACGACGACCGGATAGTGCGCCTCGTCGTTAGCCTCCCTCAGGATGCCCAGGATGTCGTCCCGGTGGTGCCGCAGCACGTAGGACTCGAACACCTGCCCGACGAGGTTCACCTGATCCAGGCTCAGCACCATGGTGCGCCGCCTAGCAGGCGGGAGAAGGCGGTTACCGAGCGGGGCCTCCCGCGGCGCTCCAGCGCCGCTCGGGAAATCTCATTTTCCGCTGGGAAAAGCCCACCCCGAGGCCAGGAGGGAGCGGAGCGGGGCGGGGCGGGGC
>VWZK01022264.1:114691-156868 GCA_013396935.1 Baryphthengus martii
GGCCCGGCTCCCCGCCGAGCAGTGCGGCGCCTGGGCGCCCTGCGGGGAGAGGAGGGCGCTCGGTGGGTACGGGGATTATCCCAGCCGCTCTGCATCTCGTCAGCAGCTGCTACAGCAGCGGGTTCTTGTTGCAGCCGTGCTGCCCACTGGTGTCCGCCTAAACGCCTCTGTCGCTGTTCCCCCGTTAAAGAGGGACGCTGCTCCTGTGTACAGCGCGGGATGATTGCAACTCGGGGGGCGGGAAAGGGTGCTGTACAGCAGCGGTAGACCCCAAGGCAACTGAGCTCCTATTTACTGCTGCATCTGCAACCCACCCACACCCCTTCCTGTTGACAAATCCCTTCGAGTTTAAATTTGGCTTCTTTAAAGTGAACTGCCTAACAAACGAGTCTGTTCCCCGTTCTTCACTGGAGCGAGTCCTGGCCAAGTCGGAGGAGTTTGGGGATTTTTTTAGTATAGCCAGAAAATTAGGGTTTCCTGGAGGCTCTAAAGCTTTCGGTTTTGCTCAGAATTTGCGGGTTGCAGTTTTCAGTTTTGCTACCTGTATGTTCTTTTCTCTGCACGTGTATTACAACCCAGTGATGTGCTTTAAGCGCTTGAAATGTTTTAAGTAGTTAATTCTGTTTCAAAACTGAGTTCCAGCCGTAAGGAGCGAAGCTGGATCCCGGTTTCTCCAGCATGATGCCTGTCCTTCTTCAGCTACTTTGCAGCATGTGTGTGCTCTTCTAACGAGTGCTGTGCCCCCATTGAGTTCAATGCAGGTAGACTGTCTTCTGAATCGCCACATGTATTTTCTCAGTGCCTCTGATAGTATTTGAATATCTTTTTGCATGTATCTAGTCAAGTCTTGGGATGTCCTAGAGAATAACTTAATGCCTTCTTAACTTCAAAGTGTTTGAAGCATTTTACAACTTCTTTTTTTTTGAGCTTCTCACTCCCAGGATCTCCCAATGTTGGCTTGCGTTAATGATGAATTATTGATGTGCAATCAAAGCAAAACTCACTGCCCGTGCAAGATCTTAACCCAAAAGTGCACTGTACTATCACTAAGGTGTCAAACCTGTGCAAATAGCTCTATAATAAAAAGAGATCGGAAGAAATGTACAAAACTTTTATTTTAACATGTATTTTTAGAGTTCGTGGAGGGGGACATCGATGCTTTTCAAGCAATATCCTTTAGATTCCTTATTTTCAAGTTACGATATGGCTTCAATATGTAAAGTAACTACCTTACCTGCCTTAATTAACCTAAGAAAATTAGTTTGAATGTCTAACATGTTGGGTTTTTTTTCTCCCAAGCATATTTAAATGTGATCTTAATAAAAAAGAAAGCTACAGCAGTTAATTCACCTCTCTTAACTGTATTGAATATCTCGCCATCCATGAGCTGATCTGAGGAACATTTGGCCAGCAGAGATGGGAAGAGTATTGGAATGTCAGGCAAAGGCTTCTCAGGTGGAGCTGCAGGTGCTTTAAATCACAAATTGTCTTTATCTGAATTGCTACTCCGTAAGCTATTGGAAAATGATTCCTGCATATGACACCTGTCTGGTAAATCAGTGGATGGAACTTCACTTACCTGTTCTGCATTATTTGCAAATACAAACTTCTTCAGAGCGTTTCACAGAATGGTAGGGGTTGGAAGGGACCTCAGGACATTATCCAGTCCGACTCCTCTGCCAAGTTCACCTGGAGCAGCTAATTACAACTACAGAACATGCAACTGATGCTGGTGTGTAAAGGCTGCATTTAGGTAGTGGTTCCTACAAGAAAAAAACCAGTGATGTACTTGCCATTTAATTGTTACCTAAAAATAAGTAGTAACAGTTACGGGTTTAGCTTAGTAATGAAGAAATGTTTACTCAACAGGAAGTCATAAAAAACCCCCCACATTATGCACATTTGAAAATCCATGAGGCAGCCCCTTTTCAAATCAAGGTACAAAATAGGACAAGAAGAAAAGTAACTGTCTTAAACAAGTGGGTGGAAACAGTGCTGGCAGTTACCAGCCTGGAAAGCTCTCTTGTCCTGGGCTTGGAACACTTCCCTGGTTTGTCCCTGCTTTCTTCATGGGCTTATGTAAGAGAGACATTCAGTGTTACTACTTTTGCTTTCAGGTCACCTGATAGACTTGTGTGGTTGTGAAGAAAAAGGCAAAGACTTAAAAACTCCACTGTTTTTTCCATTTTACAGAATACAGAGTGTGCTTTCAATCTGAAAACATCCCAGGAGAGTACAGGAGCTGCCCACTGACGGCACGGTCGGGGTGGCTGGTACATGTCCCACTCCAGCGTGCAACTGGGATGCTGCCAGCAAGGCTGCACAAGCGGTGAGAAGGGCTCGTGGATCCTGCGGGTTAGGAGAAGATTTAGACTGAGCAGCGTGAATATGGTTGGATGTTGATGTGACCATCAGGCTTGGGATTCTGACTCTGCCCTGAGGTGAGTCTGTCGCTGGCTGTGACCGAGGCTGCCTGTGGTGGTTACAGCCTGAAGCGTGTGGTGCCCAGCCAGCGCGCTGATCATCTGGAACTGAACAGCTATGGTTCCAATTAAAGACTCAGCTGCTGTCTGTTCCTCTGTCAGGATGAACATGGAAGGCCCGAGAGTTTCCAAGAGCACTCACTGTCACAATGAAGCGAGATTTTGCTAGTTATTATTGAATTACGCTTTTATTTTCTTAAGCTTGGCTCTTGTTGTTCCCTAGCAGTGTTGCTATCAGTGCTGCTTGCCTTGGCCGCTTCTCGTGGTGTTCAGCCAGCTGTTTACTGTGAGCGGGCCTCCGTACCATGCTTGCCTCTTAAAATAACTGAGTTGCCTTAGTGATGGGTCGATTTATAAACTCGTCCTTAAGACTGTGCGGGACTCCAGAATGGATCAATAGCAGGTCCTGACCTTAACCTAGGAACTTGCAATTTATACAGTCAACAAAGCTTGAGTTGTCTAATTGCGTATGTGCTTTGAAAATGATAAATGTTAACACAGGTTGCAGTAAAAGAGCCCAGTGGTGAGCTCAGCAAACAACAAGTTCTGTTATTTAGAGAAAAGTTGTTCAGCGGTCAGTCACGCCAAAGAGGAAAAGTTCTGTTTCAGCCTGGCTGCTTGTTTTTGTTACATGACCCCAGTACTGTCCACAGGTGCTTCCAGTGACTGTAGCGTATCTAAAGAAATGGCTGTTTGTTTATGGGACCAAAATACACTGCAAAGTAAATCAGCTTCAGAACCGCAAGCTGATTTCTGGATACAATTGTACATGGAAGTGAGTTGTATTCCCATTTTAAAGATTTTTGCCAGGGAACGTACATAAATAAAACTGCTACAATGCCCAGCACCCAAAAGTAGCTAAACAACAATAAACATAAATAACTACGAATTAGAGTTTTGCCTTTATTGTGGTCAAAAAAGGTTTAGCATTTGCCTGGGAAGAATGGCAACAGTGCTGTATTGCACTACAGTGAACGTACCAGGAAAAAAGCAACACGGCTCCTGAAAGGAAGGTCAGCTGGCGTCTTTCAAAGCTCATGTAATTTCACCAATGTTGGTTAAAAAAAAATAATTAATATTTTTTTTTTTTTTTTAAAAAAAGACAGAGTATGGTTCCTCACACTTAAATTTCGACAAAGAAGGCACTTAAATTTATTGCTGCTCTACAGTCCTTATGCAACCAAGAGAGGTAAGTGAGGTGACTCACCCTTGAAGCTGCCTGTGGACTGCAGAGGAAACTGAAGATCACTGCTTGCTTCGGTGATGTGACTCAGTCGTTTCCCTGCTAAAGGAAGTAAATTACAGCAAAGGAGAAAAACTTGAGGTCTAAATTTCTCAATACAGAACTAGTGAAATTTGCCTGTGGATAGTATAGGGGATCATGTAACAAAATTCACATGTAACTTAAACCTTAAGGAAGCAAGAGATTGCTCTGACATGGTGAACAGGTCTGACTTCTAATATTACAAGTGAAATCTCCTTATATTCATCAGGATTTCCTCATGTCCTACAGTTTTTAAACAGAGTTTCAGAGTAAGAGTAAATCTGGGGAAAAAAAGTGAAAGATGATTAATGAAAAGTTAATACTGGGATTTTCTAGCTGTGGTTACTGGGATAGTGCATTTGTTAACAATTTAAAGAAAGGACCCCAGTTTTTCAGCTGCCACGCTGGAAAGGCAAGCGTTGCAACGTGGGCTATAGTTCAGAATCCTCCATGTTCAGGTACAGGGATGAAAGCACTTTTCCCTGAAGAGACTGGTGCTTTCAGTTTTGAAGGGCAGCTCATCAAAGGAGGTGAAAAATTTTCTAGTTTCAAAAAGCAGGAAAGTTTAGTTCCAGAGACTACCTACGTTAAGAATTAAAAAATTATATTCCGCTTTAAGAATGAAAACGAGGATTCTTGCAGCATTTTATAAAACATTTAGGAAGAAAAGATGGTAGGTATATTCTAAACCAAACCAAAAGGCTAAATGTTCTAGATTGTCCAGTTTTATAATACGTAGATATTCTTTCTCTAGAAAGCGATCAGATTACAAATCTAAGATTTAAATGTGTACACATTAAACGTAGAAGTACTCAAACCATTTAAAAAATAATGCAAGTTTTTTCTTCCAGAGTAACAGATCATGAGAAAAACAGATGTGAAAATTCATTTAGAATGTTAAAAATTCTTTAATATTCACCCATGTGATTTATTGCCAGTAATTTTCATAGGATTTTTCCTTCAAGTCTCAGGTAAATATAGGACACAGAGGCTGCAGTGACTGAAACAAAGTGCAGAAGGAAAGAGTCAGTCTGATAAAGCGATTTCTTTGTTGGCACTGATCAAAGCTTGGGTTTTAATCATCTTTGTGCCTTTTTTTTTTTGTCCAGGTATATCCTCTGGGTACAATTCCTGCTGTAGAGCAAAAGCCGTGCAGTTCTTGGGACATAATTCTTCCTTATGTGATGAGATGGTGTCAGCTGGAGCAGTTTCCTGTTAACCTGGACAATCCACTGGCGTTCAGGTTCTCATCACAGGAGGAACAGAGCAATCCAGACTGAAGGGCTGAACCTGGTCTTAAGACTGATTAGGACGATGATGTTCCGATGAAATGTAGGATTCTTCTTCATTTTGCACTGTATCAAGTACAGCCTGTTACTTCCTTCTTCCATAGGAAAACACATTCTTTAAATTTGCTCTTTGACTTTTGATTGTTCTTTCTGAATAAAACTAAAGGGTTGGGGAACTAGTTACGCTAAGTGCTGATAACGAGATTTAACGTGTCAGAGTGCAGAGAGAGAGCTCCTGAGAGTCAAAACATTTTCCCATCATTATAATCAATACTATGCAATTTCACGCTAATTCTGGACCTCCTTACTCCGAGCTGTCTGTTGAGCTAGGAGAGACTGTGTGCGTGCGTGAGCAGACTGTGCAGAACTCTGCACAATGGGACTCGTGAATATTAGCACTTTTAGGTTTTTTCCCAGAATACCAGATACTGCAAAGATCAGGAACACAATGGCATTGTGATAATGCAAGCTCCTGGACGAATCGCAAGTATTAGATGCTAACTTTTTTTAGGAATGCATTTTACAGAGTTCTTGGTGGCATTTGGTAGAAAATCAGGTTTTTTTTTCTAGTTTCTTCAGGCTGGTTTTGGGCTGTTGCTGTCTGTTTTGTTGTTTTTTTTTTTAATTATTTTTAAGAGACTGATTTGGTGGCAGACATGGTAACTGACTGCTTCTTAACTTTCTACTCCCTTCCAAAAGACAAGTGTCTACTAGCAAAAAACCAATGGGCACACCTTTTCCTGAATAGGTAAAGTAAATGCAGGTATTATGATCTTCCAGTTGCTGTTCAGTTTTTAATTTCCTATGTAAAAATCTACAAATCGGGTGGAGGATGGGAGAAAAAGACTGAGCCCTTGCGAAGCATGCAAGAAAAAATACGCAACACTCACTTCAGAACGTTATAACAAAATGAGCTAGTGTATTTTATTTTGGGTAACAGCCAAGAAATCTGACATTTTGCCCAATATGGCTTTCTTCTAAAATTAGAAAGTTGCATATACCTACAGTTGAGTCAACCAGCTACAGAAAATCTGCTCTATACACATCTTTAATCCATGGCAGCATCACCAGAATACAGCTTTCTGTGGAGTTTTCAAGCTGAATTGTAAGATAGAAGTAAGTTTTAAAATGATCATTTAGAAGATTTTATATTGTTTATATGAAAACATACAAATTTTTCATTTATACATATACTACATACAAAACTCATTGTAATTAGCAAGTATCTTCATCTGGGTATTTACCTTTGTGCATATAGCGAAAAAAGGATGTAGTTAGGGCTTCTGATGAAATATGAAAGTTCAAGACCTTTGTATATGCTAACTAAACCTTATTCAAAGAAAAGAGTTTTTCCTGCTTTTAAAAGAGAAGAGATTCAGCTTAAAAATACATTCATAAAACAAAGAGACGATTTTCTCCCTGAGACTACCCATGTGAGTTACTTTGTGGTAATCTTTGAATGAAAAAATATTAAAAAGAAGACAGTAAGCTCTAGCTTTCTATATGCTGCAGCAAATTTCTCGAGCAACACTGGCATCATAAAAGGTGTAGATTGGAGAATCATGCTCACTAGCTGAAAAAACATCTTCACATATCAGTTTGAGAAGAAGAAAAAACTTTAATACAGACAAGGGAAGGTAATTAAATTTTCATGAAAGATCTGTATCTGTAGTATGTATAAATGGGAAATGGGTGGTTGGTGGTTTGTTTGGTTGGTTTTTTTCTTTTCAGACATGAATTTTATCCAGAGAAGGACTATATGATCAAAATGTAGATTCTAGACTTGTGCAGATACTTAGTACAGTCTTCTAAATGTTTCAAATGTTTGTTTTTGTTAATATTTGTAAAAAAATACTGTCATGGGAGCATTTTCTGCTTAAATTGAATGAAAAAAATGTTTGATTATAACTAGATGGCAAAGTCTCATGAGCAACAGGTAAGAAGTCAACCCCCGTCCCCAGTGAACAGCTCCTGGTTGGTGGCTTTTCCCATCATCTTGTCAAAAGCTCAGAAGTCTAGCAGCTACATTAGTTCTGATTTTTTTTTTTTTCTCCACATTCTTCCTTTTAAATGTTAGAAAGGCATCGGTTTTTAAACTGCTACAAAGTAACAGAACAGAATTCTGATGTAGTAAACACATCCTGCCCCAATTGGAGAGAGGGTGAGACATATATAATTTTTCCTTTAATAGTTTAAAGTGTATTTATAGAATCATGCAATTATATAATTGGGGGGGGGAGGGGAGCGGGAAGAAGCCTTACCTGAAATGAAAGAAAACCCATTTATAGGAAAAAGGGGGAAAGCATTATGTTTGTTCTACCAAAATTTATTATGTAGTAATTACAAAGTTTAAAGATTCTTCCATTTTAAATAAAAATAATAGTTATAATTACACACATTATATAGTACCATGTCAAGTGATTTCAACAAATATACCATGAAATACAGTGCAGTTTCAAATCAGAAAGACAAATACTTTCTCATTCACAGTGTTTGACAAATTACAGGAAAGCTTGTTCACATGAGGGTTTTACTTAAGGTCATGCTCTTATAAACAGTCCACATCACGCTGTGCCACAAAAACAAATCATCGCTCAGAACGTGAAATACCGGGCAAGCCACTCCTGGCGTTGCGGATCTGGTGAAGCCACTGGTGAAGCATCAGTCTGAGGAGGGCTAAATTCGCAGAAAGGGAAAAAAAAAATAAAAAAAATTACCCCACAACTACAGAAAAAGTATGAATGTTAGGAAAAAAAAAAATAATTCACAGAGCATATTCAATAAAGAATAATCTGGTTTTCCATGGATTAATTATCAGTGTGCCTCAGGACATGATTTAATGTCTCCCTCTAGAAACTGTCATCATCCACTCCATTGGAGAGCATCAGCAGCACAGACAAGTCAGTTCAGAAGCCACATTACAAGATGGGTAAATGATATTTTGGAAAACATAATTTAAAATCTCATCATAAACAGCTGTAGGTTTTCAGGAAGAACAAAAAGAGTTTTCCTGGAAAAGCGTGACTGTAGGAGGTCCTCTTTTAGCATCCTTTTCCTGGGGTAAAGTTAATTTTCAAAAATATGATGCGAGCATCATATTTGTAGGCATGTGCTCACAAAGACTGGTTGGCAACTGAACAAAAATACAGGCTATTTTAATACTTAACACCGATCACAAATATCACTTGCATTGTTTTTCATGCACACATTAAAAATATACTAATATCCTAGGAAAAAAAGAAACCGCTGCACTGCGAACAAGATTTGGTTCCCCCTTGAACGCTTGAAATTCTCACAAAATGAGCAAGAGCAAATAATTTAAATTCAATTACACAGTTAAGTTCTTTTATAAATAAAAATCAGTAAAAAAATAACCTCTACTTTATTACTGGATAATACAGGTAACAAAACAATTTGGGATGGAAACTCCAGCATCACAGTCCATGAGTTCATGCACATGCATGTCCTAGATACCTGAGCACACTCATGCACATCACATGCATTGGAAAAAATAACAGTACTTTTTGGTTGTTTTTTTTTTTTTTAAAAAAAGGATTGTTTTATTGAAATAGATTGTTTTCCCTTATCTATTTTAGATTCTATTATTTGTTTCCTTTTATAATTAGTAGTCGCTAGACCATAGCGCATTAAACCATAGGAAAGAATAAACAACCAACTGCGGAACTGGTAATTACACGTTGATGACTTAGAGGAAAGAGATCAGCACCTACTTAATACAGAGTGCATTTAATACGTAGGCACATAAAGCCAGAAGATTAACATCCTGCCTTTAAATGCTATTTTTAAGTTATTCAAATTCACTTTATTATTTTGTGAGAGAATTACTTGAGATTTTAATGCCGGTTTTGGTTACTGGAAGCTCAGCATTAAGCATCCAAGCATGCACATTTCCCGTTGCTGGCGTGAGGTTGCTCCTATGAAACAATTCGATATAGGTGAGGAAAGGGGGAAACACAAAACATTCATGGAGCACTGCAAATCGTTTCCTTACATAAAAACCATTATCACGTAATACTGAATAAAATAAATTCTGTGGTAGTACCAATTCCTAAATGACAATCAGTAAATAACACAAACATTTAAAACAATTGTTCATATATGTAAACAATTGGAAGCACATGAATTCTGTTCAAGTATCTAAAGAGCTTTTCAAAGTTCAAGACTTCTGAAAAAGTGAGAGAATACTTCACATTTCAACAAGGTCTACAATAAAAAGGAATACTATAAAGAGGTAACAAATATAATGTAAAAATTTAAAATGCCGTAAGAGTACTTGTACCTCTGAAAGGTTCATAAAGCATGTGGGATTCAGCTCAACAGGAATGCAAAATTTTCCTGAGTTAAGGAAAAAGAAAAAAAAAAAGATTGGTGAGGCAGTGCTCACCTCAAAAACGTCTTGGACTCTTTGGGTGGCATTGGCTGTGGTAGTGGTTTGCTGCTGTTGAACTCAATATCGTGGATGGGTGAGTTAGGAATGGGGTCCAGGCGGTTGGGATGTCCATTGCCCACCACTCCGCTAGATTCCAGAGCACTTAGATTGGGGACACTCACAAACCTGTTTGTTGGTTTATCGTTCTTCTTCTTTTGCTGCATTAAAAATAACAAATGTAAGGAAGGCTTCTTGCACCAGGACAGATGAGGAAATTTGCAAATTTAGAAGTTTTATTGATGGTTGGTTTGAGTTTTCTTTGAAGGAGAGCAATTGGGACAGACTGGGCTTTTTCTTTTCCCGTGGTAGTTTTACTATTTGCTCTGACCAAACCTGAACACCACAATTTTTTGCGGAACAATCAAATTTATGATCAAGATAATTATGTTATTAAGACTTTGTGTAATAATGAACAAGTATATTATATGAGATCTTCCGATATAACATTTTGCTCTTTCTAAGACATCAGAAAGTCTTCCCACAAAACTAGCATTTAGTCTGTTAAACCTTTCATGTTTACTCAAGTATTTTCTTCCTACCAGTTAAAGAAGTCTGCTGTCAAATGTAATTACAGCAAATTTCAGTGACCAAAAGGGTGAATCTCTCCAGCACGTTTCACCCCATCACTGTGGCACATTTTAGTAACTGGAACATGGAACCCAGAAAAGCAGCTACGTTTCTTTTAAAGGAATTACACCCTCATCTATGGTTAGCAAGCATTACTGCTAAAGACAAAAAGATTATTGTATAGGAGTTCAGTTTCCTGCACCAGGAAAAGGCCGGGCTTCAAATGCTACTACAGTTGCCACTTCCAGACGCCAGATGGCACAACTAAACGTTTTTCTTTTCTTTATACTCCTGCTGATAGTATTTCAAGGGACTGGAAATACTGAAGAATTTTATGTCACTATTTTACTCTCCGTAACACATCACACAAAGGAATCAGTATTTATCCCCTCCACTTTTATACTTATTTGAATGTAGAAGGATGCTTCAAATAATTCTATAGCTTTTTTTTAAATAGCTGTGTGACAGGACACCATGTGTATTTTCTGACTTCTATCAAATATTCCATGTCCACAATAAAATATTAATATTAAAAAAAGCCTTATTTCCAAAAATAGGATTTTTGAATGAATGGATTCATTTATTCTCATGAATTACGTATGATCTGGATATATAATAAGTAAATCCATTACATATATGCATCCCTAACAAAGCAGCTAGGAAAAAAACCAAACCCTTAAGGGCTTATGAACGACACGAATTTGAACTAAATAAAGTGAAAGACAAGTGGAATCTCATGTTGTTTCTATATCGTATTTTCCAGCAGAATTCCCCTTAAGAAGAGCTGCTCTGTTCGAAGGTCAGCGTGCGTTCAAACAGAAACATTGTTTGACTGTACTTTCTTCTCTTTAGCTGTCTGTTAGCTTTGATTTCAGTGCCTGACCTCTCCAGGGCTGGCAGATGAAAATGCTACTAATTATAGCCACACTGGTGGATGTTTTTGTCAACATACAACTAAAACTCCCAACAATTTAACAGAAAGCTATAATAGAAAAAAAAACACATCTTTTTAAAGCATCACAGTGAAAGCTCATTAGCTGCAAAGGATTAAACTACAATTGTCCCATACACTTTACATCTTCTGTAGTAGCAAGAAATAACATTACGGTGGAAAAAAAATGGTTTGGTAAATGTAATCAACTGTATGTAAGTCAGTATACACTGTAATTAAAATGGTGTGTTAAACACACTGTAGTTAAATCTGTGTGCTTCATAGGTGGTTCATTTCTGGAAAATATATATTAGTTACCCATGTAAGAAGTGCACTACAGTTTTAATCTTGTTCTCTACAAAACTATGCTTCTGAAGCAGTCAAATCTGGAGAGACAAAATTGTGTGTATTGTTTCCATGAAATTCATGCAAAGTATTAAGAAACTTCAGCTCTAACAATGTCACGCTAGACAGACCCCCATTGCACAAATTAGAGAAGCCGGAATACACACTGCAATGGCTGCAATTTTGCATTAATATGCAAAGTCCGTAGTAACTCATAAATTCTCTCCTTTTATTATAAAAAATAAAAGAGAATGAGATTTTCTCTGACATCTCTCTTCATTCTCCAATGACACAGTATGTGCTTTGACAAAATAAAGTAACATAGTCCACAACTTATGAAATGAGAGATCAAAATGTTCTGGCATACAAGACAGTTTTAAAGTTTAAGTAGTTTTAAGTGATATAAGCATATTATAAAAATATACGAATTATCACTATGGAAATCAGATGATGAAGCACTTTTCCCAAACACTTCAGATGTCACACAAAACACAAGCTTATATACTCGATGATTACATTTCACGGCTTTATAAGTGAGTGGTTCGGACAAACTTCCAAAGTTTTCAAACAACCTTTATCACATAAAACCAAAGCATTCAAATTGTCTCTGTCACTCCTGGTATTGTCTATATTGGGCCTACACTAAGATCTTTTATGCAGTTATGCATAAAAGTTAGGCATCCACAGATAAGCTTGTGAGAGCTTCTGGGCTCATGAAAAGCAGGAGAATATTGACAATTTGCAGCAGAGTTTGTGCAGAAGTGGGAAACAGGCTGATCTGATGTGAAACTATAGTAAAGCTTAGCTAAATGACACAGCCTGATCTCAAATCATGGAGCCCAAACTCCTTTTAAATAACAGAGCCTGAACCTTGGCCCCTGGAGCTCTCGGGCGTCCGAGCTGCTCATGTTGTACCCCTTGGTTTACCCTCTGCTTCAGAACCTTCCCAAATTCTTCTGCCTCTACAGATAGGACAAATCTCTTCTCTCCTTCCATGCAGGTGAAATAACCTATGGGTTATCAGAAGGAGGAAGGAAATGTCAGAAGGGTCATTCTTACTGTGGAAGCGGTGAAAAGAAATAGAATTAAGGTACCCTACCACAGCCTGTTCATGCTCCTCATGAAGAAATGCTGCTGGCTTGGGAAGAGACAGAGAGGCTACTATGCCTGCTTGTACAGTAGCCTTCACTGGCTGCTACTCGGCAGGATGGAGAGAGCTGGGAAAGGTTGCTACTGAAGTGTTTTCATTCATACACGAGGTGACAATAACGGGAGAAGGCTAGAGACTGACTTCTGTCTCCTGCTGCCCCCACAGTCCCTACCTGGTTTGTCACTCAGTTCTCTGGTACTACTTTTGTCTTTCTCCATACAGACTCATTCTGTGTCCTTCTCTTCCCCTTCCCCTTTTTACTCTTACTCCCTTCCTTTAGCCTCCGCTCTCCCCCTGTCTTCTAATGCTCTTCCATCCTGAGCATCAACTGAAAAATGAAATTGCCCTTGCACTTTCGAAAACAACCAAGAAAAATTATGGAACAAACTGTTACAGGTCTCTGTTATATCCTACCATCCTGCCCTGTTGCCTTTCTGCCACTTTTCTATTTTGATTTTGCAGTTTTACGAGAAAGAACTGTGTTTTATGTCACACATGTCTAGCAAACTAGAGCAATGGTTACCAGTGGATCTCTCGACAACACAGAAGAAACAAACCTACACAAAAATAAGTAGAGACAAATGGAAAACTATGTTCCTCATTTTGAACATGTCTTTTAAGAGTGATATGTATACACATAGGCATACAAACATACATGTGTATTTCTATTTTTTACTATATCCTAAGTTTAGTTTTCTTTCTCTTTACTTTAGCAATGAAGTCCATGGAACATACCTTTACCAATGGATTAATAACACCAACATTAGGGCTTGCATTAAACATTTTGTTGTAGTTAGTCTCCCTGTTAACTAGCTCCAGCTGATAGAACTTTTTGTCCTCCTAAAATGAAGAACAAATAGAAACTTCTTTTTATGCATTTTCAGTTAGTGGCCAAATCTGCCTATAAAGTGATCTCAGATAAATTTATATTTACATTTTAAAAGAAACTAATCATTTGACAAATTGCATTTCATAGTTAATATGTTTTAAATTTTATGTGTAATTAAATAATTTCTATTTATGCAGTTCTGCTCCAATTCTATGCTCCTGAGAATGAGTATAGCCTAATGGATTATGCAGTGGGAAAGACTCAGTATATTTAACTTCTGATCTCTAATTAATTTGAATTTTCTCATTCCTTCTTGCTTCTGAGTCAGGATCTAATCAGACTAATCTGAGTCAGGGTGTTGTGCTCTGAATATCGGAAGCTCAGAGGATCAGGAAGTTGCTCTTAGAAACCTCATGGAAGAGATTATTTCATATATGTCTTCCATGGCTGGCTTATTCCAGTATTGGAGACAGGAGATGTCTGATTAAGGGCATTCTGAAATATTTTTTGTAATAATGTATCATGCTTGACTGTGCAAAACTTTCTGCATCTAATCACTTTTACTATAATGTCATTGGAACCATGGAAGTAATGTGTTAAAGAATATGGATAACATGCTAGCAGGATTGCTTCTTCAAATACAATTCAAACACTTTGAATTAGATTAACTTTTGTATCTGTCAAGATAGTAAACCAAGAGAGCGTAAGAGTCTTACAATTAATTTCTTTATGAGTTGGTCCCGTTCTGCAATTAGGTCTTTCAGTTCTGAGATAAGCTGCAAGTCTTCTGGTCTTGATTCTCTGTTTTTATATTTTTCTTCCATTTCTTCTAAACTTTATAGGAAAGAAGAATACCCCCTTTAGCCTGATCCAGTGTTAAATGACGAGTGAATAGTCATATCATTGTTTCGTACAAAAATGAGTTCAGAGAGTAAAAACAGAAGATGATTTCCTTATCACGTTGAAGGAAATTATTTTCTATGTTATTCTTCTATTTTAGCTAGTTAAAAAAAAATATCATCAATAACAATAACCTTTGCTCCAGTAACTAATCAGTTGGGCACAATTCTGAAAACTTAGCATTCTTCTTCTGCATGAAGTACTAGGTCTTTCAGAAAAAGGCCTCTTGGAAGTCAGACTGAAAATAAGGCATTCAAAACCATACTCTGGATAGGAGAATTATAGAAGACATAAATAAGATCAATTCTGATGTAAAATATAGGAACTACATTGCATTATATTTAATATTAATGTGAATTTTAAAAGGTGGCTATTCACTTTCTTGATGAACAAAAAGTAATTTTTGTTTTTTTCTAGATGACTACCCTGAATAAAGGTGCATGCTTCTGGTACTGGAGAAACTGAATAGACAAAGACTGGCGCCATCTTCCTCAGTTCGTGTGGAACATACTGGAACAAAGATATCCAAGAACAGTGGAGACTACCAGGTAAATAATTCCTTTCCACAAAAGCAACTTACTACCATTAGAGATGAAACAAAGGAATGAGCTGCAAAAGAAAAGCAATAACACTTGGATATTAGGGTATCTGTATTAAGAGAAATGTAATAAGTGATAAACATTTGAAAAAAAAAATTGGGAGGACATTTGAAATGCCTGGTGGGAAAGCATTAAAGGAGAGAAGTGAAATAAGCCAACTGAGACAGGAATTGTACGGGTAACTGCATAAATATCCTTGTTTCTTCTTAAAGAACAAGTTTTGAAGACACGAGAATTTCAAATGACTGTGTCTGTTTAAAACAGAAATATGATCATCACAATGCTAAACATTATTCCAAAAGAATCTACTAAAGTACTTGTCTCACATATTCAGCCCCTGTTTTGATTAGAAAGCCAAGTTTCAGAACAGATTCATTAAATTTAACAAACTTAAAAAAAAAATCTCTAACTCATAAAAATCTATGAATTTAAGGTGTCAGCTCAAACTTAATTCCACAAGACACCCGGAAGTGGACATAATTTCTCACTTTAGACAAATATTTTCCCTTCAGAAGCAGCTATGTGATTTTTGAGTTGCAGCTGAAAGAACAGTTTATATTAAATTATATTTATAGCCTTCAAATAATCTGAGGAGATTATATAATGTATTTACATAAAACATTATGAATGCGAACAACATGCCTGTTTTTATTTGCAGAAAAAGCACTTGACTCAGCAGAACAGAAATACACTCAGCTGGCTTAATTTTTGTGTATACATTTTATGCTGGGTCAAGCTATTTTATACACATCCCCAGAGCATATTACATAGTTATGCACAGCTGTAGTTTTATTTTCAGATATTTCAGAGAACTGGGTTTTTTTTCTGTTTCAAAGAGATAATAGGTAATTTAAAGACTCTAGTTGTAGGGCTTAATTAATGATACCCATTCTCAATTACTGAAAGATTCTCCACCTCAAACATTCACAAGGCCATGATTTCGGTGAGGCTGAACCTGGAAACAGTTACTTAAGAAGTAACTGCATAAGACCTCTTCTGTTTTTTGTTGTTGTTTTTTTTTTGGTTTGGTTTGGTTTTTTTATAGTTTCCTTTTTTGACAGCTCCTTGCTTCAGTACAGAGTAGAGCGAGGTAACACTCTGAAAGCCAGGTCAGGGCACCCTGGATGACGTTTGCTCTCTTTAGGCCAGTGGCTCCTTCCTTGCAGCTCTAAGTTGCATAAGAGCTGGGAGTAGCGAATCAACTACATGCAGAAAATTTCAGGACACTGAAAACCAAACAACTTTATGGGAGAAAAAGTTATGGTAAACAGTTCCAAAACCCGACATGTTTCTCACACGAGATAAATGCAGTAAACAGGAGGTAGTTTACACCTAATTTACTGAATGGCGAGTTACTACCAGTGCACAAGAGTGTGCATATGGACAATTACGAGGGAATAAGAACTAGAGTTTTATAGCCATCTTATTTGAAGACAATTTCTGAGATCTCATTATCAAAAAAAGAATTAGATCTATTTGGACTTTATTGTCCATTTTAATTGATATATACTTTAAAAAGTGTTCTATCATATACTTAGAACCGATTATTTTCTTTGCCATAAATCTTTTGTGCTGCAAATACAAATCCCTCAGGGACAGCTTTGTGTCAGGAAGCCCTCGATGTACTATGAAACCTCAGCCAGAAAGGCTGACCAAAGGGGTTAAATCACAGACAAGAGATAAAGAATGAAGGATGTGGAAGACAGGAACACACCAGCTAGTCCACACACTACTACACCACTTCTGTCCAGAGGGGGTCTAACCCCAGGTGGCATTTTGGCTCAGAGACACTGGTAAGCATTCTGTTATTGTTACGGTCATAAAATCCATTTCAGACACTAGTTTTCCTTATGTTAGCAAACCTGAATATGCTTGCATCACTCATGTGCTATAATCAGACTTCTTAATAGCAAATATTGTACTGTCGACAAACTTGCTGAAGAAACTCTTGTGTTCTCAAAAAAAAAAAAGTATTAAAATTTGAGAAAAAACATTTGAAATAATATTTTCTCCAATTCCTTAAGAACTGCGCATATTTAATATCTTCTCTACTTCGAATTTTTCGGTCTCAATCCCTAACAATTTATCTCACTAAGTTTCCTGGAAGCCTACAGAATTTGTGTTGCCTAATGAATGCATGATTAAGACTCTTACTTGATTGAGGTTTTTGCACATCTGCACCACTGCAACGTCTTCAAGCAATTTATAGAAACCAGAATAAACTATGTACTCAAACACAGCTACATACACATTTTTTTTAACGCAACAAAACTTACGAAATTTGTAAGGCTGAATTAATTTCCTTCAGCAGTTCTTGGGTCTTATTAAAATCTGCCAGCATGCTTTGTTTCTCTCTGATGTGATCTGCTGTCAAGACATCCAGCTCTTTCTCATGTTTCTTGCTTAAATCTTGCTCATGCATCCTGTTTAATTTATTTTTTGTTAAAAAAAGAGTTATTCTAAAATCAGACTTGTTTGTGCATTATGATTTTCTGCCATTCTTCTAATGGCTTTTACACAATATCAGACAACACAGAAGGAATTACCGATTCATCAAAACCCACTACTTACTGTCCTTCAATCTTCTAGCTTATTTCATGGAAAATACATCTCCTTTAATGCTTTTTTAAATAAACAAACATAATGAATAAAAAAAAACCAACACCACCAAAACCAACACTTGAGTGGACTGTTACTAAAATATGCCAAAATGTATCACTGAAATGCAGCTTAACCATATGCTAGCATTCACTAACTTCACTATTAATGGGCACAGCTTTTTCTCAAGAAGACTAAACCATAAATAATACCACTTGGTTAAGAGGATAAATTAAAAACTGCAAATGGTAAAATTTCTTAAGTAACATAATACGTGAAAACAAAGCACATGTGAGTTTGGAGTGGAAAAATTCATACCTGATCTGTTGGTTGGATTCACTGCGTATTCTAAGAACTTCTTTCCCTTTAAACTCTAATTCCTTAGTCAACGCACTTATATTTTCATGAAGATGCAGAATCTCTTTGTCCAGTTCAGATATATGGTGGTCTCGGTGCCTCAGTTCATCTTGTAGATCTGATATTCGGCATAAAAATTCTTTCTCCTGTGGAATAAGTAGCAGCAGCAAAAAATATTTTAAATAGACTTGTCTCTCAGAAGCACAACACATGCATTTGGACAGTAACAGCCGAGTGGAATTTTTCAATTGATAAACAACTTTTTTATGCTAACAAAAATTATAATTAAAACGAAAGTGGTTTTTATTGTGCACAAGTATGAATAAAGAAGAAATCAAAAGCTATGTAACAAACAATTATTGTTTGTGAGAAAATTTAAAACCTGCCTGTTAAAGTTTGCGTAGCCTATCACATTTTCTTTTTGCTCACACATACAACAAAAAAACCGACATTGCTAAGAACCAGGGGGTTGGGCATTTACCATTTTCTACCTCTTCAACATACAGTATCAAGAAACTGGTTTTCCCTTTACAGTCCCGTATAATGGGACAAACCAGCTCAAGGTGCATGCCCTGCACCAATGAACATCATGATTCAGAAGTCTCCTATCTTATATATATATACTCTCTCAGCAGAATATGTGCTAAATTGTTTATATAATATTTATATTGTGTCTAATAAATCAAGAGAAGTCATTGGTTTTGCACGAGAAATTTCATTGAAGTTAACATCTGGGAAACTCATCTGGAACTCATCACCATAGTTTTGATGTTTAGAAAAAAGTCTGTAATAAAATCAATCTTTTTTACAGTTTTCCATGTCCATCTATCCCACTTCTTTCACCTTCACAATAATTAATGAACATATAGTTTGCACAGATAGAAAATCAGCAAATATTTCAACGTAGTTTTATGTATAATTGTGTTTTGTGCCTTCATGCATCCAGAAAATACAAATATATCCTAAGGTGCACACTTTCTAGGATATCTTTAAGAATAGACCTTTAAAAATAACTCTACCTCCCTACATAAAGTCTATATTAAAGTTATCCAAAAAAAGCAGGGGAAAATTTACATCCCTGTATTTAAGTATTTTTAAAAGTAGCAAGTATCATCATCCTGCTCAGACCTCTCTGCATCTAGTTCAGCTCTCATCCTGTGAACTGATGAGCATCCTAATGCAGGAAACCACAATTAATTGCTTTGCCCTCAGCATAACTAAAGCTCCTGCTTAGCAGATCATTGTATTGAGGCCAAAAGTACGTGGCAGTTGGTCGGATCAAACACATGTTCTTGTAATTTAAACTTCTTTTTTTTCTGACATCTCTCACTCTAGGCTTAAACAACACACAACTGAAACGATATCCTCCTAAACCCCGCATGCTTTTGCTCACTGCTGACATTTTTGCCCCTAGTGCTCACACTTTTAAACTAGCAAGGGAGAGAAAAAGAAGGGCTCATCTTTGACTGCCTCTGTTTTTGCTTAAAGGCTATAGCCAACTAAGCCTTTTTTCTCTGTTAATGTATTTCTAAAACCACTCTGGCTCCTTGGTGCAGTACTATCAGTAAATCAATCCTGAGAAGGCTATTGTATAGACAAATAAAGAAGTAATTTTCTGATCCTTTTATTTCCAGGAGTCTGGCTTCCTTTCAATAGAGATCAAGCTTTGAATTTTTAGTTACTACTGGAGAAACTGATTGTGTATTTGCTGCTGAAAGCAAAGGTAGTCCATACTGCTTTTGGGGCTTTGTTTGGGGCTTTTGTTTGGTTTAGGTGTGGTTATTTTAAGAAGCAGTTGCAAGCTGTTACATCGTCTTCTCTGCTTTCTTTAGATGCTACTTTATCTTTTTCAGTTTAGCTCCCGAAAAAAAAGGTATTAAGCTACCTCTTAAGTTTGAAGCAATCATTTGGTTTGAAGCAAGCATTTCTTAGCCATATCACTTAGGCTTCCAACAGAAACAGCCTTTTCGAGTCCTGCTGGCAGCTGAGTAGAATTTTGCAAGAATCGGCATTTTCCTCTCATGGCAAGCCATTGAGTGCTCTCAGGCAGCTACGCAATTCCGAGAGGAAACAGCTTTGATACGAGAGCATTTACTACTAGGCTTCAAATGAAGCTTAAGGAAGAAAAAGCTAAGGAAGAAAGTTCAGGTAAACTGGTAGGGACACATTATCATCTGGTGCTGGCTGACTCTGAAGGATTGCAGGTTTGTTGTTTGTGCACAACAGTTCTTGCCTCCAGCGAAGAGAAAATGAATCCCAATTATGCTATTTCACAGTCAGTTGCCAGCAATGCCTCCTTACCTGTCGCCTGCCGAGCTCTATGCTTCTTTCAAGCTCCATCTTGGCGGCCACCAGTTCTTGCTGATGGTTGTGCCTTAGCTGGTCGATTGCTGCTGCGTGTTGATGATTTAGCTCTGAGCGCAAGGAAGCTAGTTACCATGAACAAAAAAAAAAGTTTATTTTGCAAATGTTTACGTTAATTAACAATAACAGTCCAGCTGCCTCTAGTATTGCTGCTGATCTCACAAACACAGTTTATGTCAGCTAAGCAACTGCCCTGTCACTCTATTCCTGTTACTTTTTGAAACATTCTCCATCTTCAAATTTTGTTGCTTACTCCTTCCAAAAAAAAAACACCTTAAGAGTAATATATTTTCAATGAACACGTTGAGCTTACCTGTTAAAGCTTACCCTAGAAGGAACAACTAGGTCAACATTGAATGACTCTGAGATACACTACACTGCCATAATACACACGCACGTAATATACGTATTTGTATGAGTAGAAATAATGGTTTTGGACTAGTTACAGCTTTGAGAATAGTATACCTAACATAGCTTTTCCTTCATCCTCCAGCTCAAATCGTAGAGTCTGAAGTTCCTGTTCCATCTCCAATTTGAAACCTTCCATGGCTTGTTTATGTGTTTCTTTCAGCGCATGAAGTTCTTCTGAGTGCTTCTGTTGTAAACGTTCTTCTAACTCCTACGAAATTCAAATTGACAACATTTATCCTATACCATTTTAGGGAATTTATAAAATGTTAAACAATAAACAACTAGCAAGAAAAAGGAGGCACTGGCATACTCTAGAAATTATTAAAAAATGCACTGATATATGCATATTTTCTTCTCTAAGTTATCCTACTACTATATTTTTTCTTTTCAGTGACTGATAGTTATCAAGATTACCTGTGCACAAAAACTGTGTTCTGCTCACAGCTGGAAAAAAAAAAGGAAAAAAACCCCAATCTGTGGCTATATTTACAACAGCAAACAATGTGATAAGGTGCAGGTCCATAGACGGGTCTAGTGTGCGCGCAACACGCACTTGGAGATTTTTGCTCCCCACTGACACCTGCGTTTATTCCTTATTGAAGGGTATGAAGCTTAATGTGCCTGGTGCACATTTCTAGTTTCATTTTGAACAAAAGGAATCAACCTTGTGTGCTCCAAGACCAATCTATGATGTCAACCAAAGTACATTAAGTGGGGACAGTGGAATAATTGATTGCAAAGGCATGCTCTAGATCTGAACTTTAAAAAAAACTTAAGAAACACACCCTTTCAAGTACCATGCATTGCCAAAATTTCAATTTTAAAGCTGATTAGACAAGGTTTTAAAAAAGTATCATGTCTGACATTTTTCCGGACATGAAAATTATCTCGCAAGTTGCAGAACATAGTTTATACAATTTTTAACGTAATGAAAATATTAAATATGTTACAAAAGGAGTCAATTGACAGGAAATACCAGAAAACAGATGTGAAATCAGGTAATTATAATGGAAAATACAGAGAAACCTATTCCAAATCAAAACTAGAATAGAATGTTATGAACAATGTTGATGGAGTACCTATATCAGTGGACAAGGGAAGAGCTATGACTGTTGTCCGTCTGGACTTCTGTAAGGCCTTTGACACAGTCCCCACAACATCCTTCTCTCTTAATTGGAGAGAGATGGATTTGATGGGTGGACCTTTCATTTCATAATAAACTGGTTGAATGGTCACATCCAGAAGGTAGTAGTCATTGGCTTGATGTCCAGATGGAGACTGGTGACAAGTGGTGTGCTTAAGGGTCCATACTAGGACCAGTGCTGTTTAATATCTACATCAGCGACATAGTAAGATCGAGTGCACCCTCAGCAAGTTTGCAGATGACACCAAACTGAGTGGTGTGGTTGACACACCTAAGGGACAGGATGCCCATCCAGAGGGATTTGGACAAACTTGAGAAGTGGAGCTGTGTGAACATTGTAAGGTTCAATGAGGCCAAGTGCAAGGTCCTACACCTGGGTCAGGGCAACTCCTGGTGTCAATACAGGCTGGAGGATGATGTTATTGAGAACAGCCCTGCTGAGAAAGATTTGGGGGTACTGGTGGATGAAAAGCTGGACATGAACATGTTGGCAATGTGTGCTTGCAGCCCAGAAGGCCGACTGTATCCTGGGCCACATCAAAATTGTGGCCAGCAGGTCGAAGGAGGTGATTCTGCTGCTCTACTCTGCTCTTGTGAGACCCTGCCTGGAGTACTGTGTCCAGCTCTGGAGTCCTCAGCACAAGAAACACATGGACCTGTTGGAGTGGGTCCAGGGGAGGGCCACAAAAATGATCAGAAGGTTGCAACACCTCTCCTATGAAGAAAGGCTGAGAGAGTTGGGGTTTTCAGCACGGAGAAGAGAAGGCTCTAGTGAGACCTTATTGTAGTCTTTCAATACTTAAAGGGGGCCTACAATAAAGATCTTCTAGAAAGACATCATTTTAGCACGGCCTGTTGTGACCAGACAAGGGGTAAAGGTTTTAAAATAAAAGAAAGGAGACTTAAACTAGATATAAGGAAGAATTTTTTTATGATGAGGGTGGAGAAACACTGGTGCAGGTTGCCCAGAGAGGTGGTAGATGTCCCATTCCTGGAAACATTCAAGGTCAGATTGGATGGGGCTGAGCAACCTGATCTAGCTGAAGCTGTCCCTGCTCACTGCAGAGGGGTTGGACTAAATGACTTTTAAAGATCCCTTCCAACCCAAACCATACTAGGACAATAATGTTTTGACATTTACTGCTGTAAAGAAACATGTGCGTTGATAATAACTTTAAATATATACACATACATACGAATATACTAGTAGAATATAAAGCAAGGCATGAAACAATGCCATTATTAGAGGTGATTTTCAATATTTCTTAATCAGATTTAACTAGATGAAAACGTTACTGTAAGATATCAGCTGAAAACGAAATTTAGTAGACATGCAAATACTTTTCTTTCCTAATTCCAAACATGTACATAAATTGCTAAAAAGGCAACATTCTCTACATAATTAGGAATATCCCTATGAACATGCCTTTTGCTCTTGCTCTTTTGTTTCTTCCATATTTTGAAAGGCAAGGATATGGGCTTCCTGTAGTGACTTATGCCTTTGTTGATGCTCCTCTTCTAATTCCTGGATCTCCTGAGTCAGCCTCTGTCGCTCCTGACTGAACTGGGCTTGTAGCTGTTGCAAAGAACTCTGTGACTGGGAGAGCTGCATCTCCAGATTCTGCTTCAGTAAGGAGATCTAACCCACAACAGAACAGCAAATACCCATTAGTCGTTAATACTAACATCAGCTCTGAAAAAAACACAACATTCAAAAGAAGAAAACACTTGAAATTTCAAAGCCAGAGCATTAACTAAAAGACAGATAAGCAATGTCATCTATCTACTGAATTTGTTGTTAATACATCTCAAAGATATAATAATTACGTTTAAATAGTTTTGTAAAGGTTGTCACATCTGTCAGTTCATACTACAGCACCACTTATAATACAATTTTTCACGGCCAAATTATGAAAATTAACTTCTAGGTTTTGTATAAAGATCAATAAAAATGACACTATCAAGGTCTGAAATCAAACACTTTGATTAAGATGAACTGTTCTTCAGGAGAACCTAATGTCAGCTCTGTAAGGAAAATCCTGCAGTTGAGAGGGGAGAATAGCCTTTGACATCTAAGCTGATTGATTTTTGTATCACTTGATATGATGTGGTCCTCCTATCTTACTGGTAGTCTTCTAATTTAAAAAGAAAATGGTAGCATACCAGTCTACATCACAAATGAAATGTTACACTTGATGGATTCCCTCCCCACACATTTTATTAGCTCAGTAATATTATGAGAGTGATTTTTCTGATGGTTTTCAAAATCTAATACCTAAGCAATCTGAGTCACAAATACTCATTTTCTTAGAAATATGTGATTTTACAAACTGTGCTTTTCACTCAACAAACATTTTAATACATTTGAGCACAGTGCTCCTTGAAAAAGTCTCATTTTCTTTTCATAATAGTGTTATACTTTATTCTTCAGATCAGATAGCACCTTTTCAGAATAAAAATACTAAGCTTGTTTTCCCTTTAGAGCCAAATATGAGAAAGATACGCTCCAATTCTGAAAACAAGATTTAACTAAAAGAGAATTTTGCCAGTGACTCAAAGGAAGGAAAAATAAAATTGCCACATGACAAAGAATTTGAATCAGTAAGGACACTTTTCAAGCCTCAGAGCATTACATGAAACTAAATTACAAAGGAAAGTCTGATAGTGTCATTTGATTTAGCGTATCTTCAAATTCATTACAACAAATTAATAACGACATTGCACATCAATTTATTGACTTACAGAACATTAAAACCCGCCACTTAACAAAACATTAGTAGCAACGTACCAAGGACAACTTGCAGCACAAACATTATTATTTAACGTGTGGTTAGTTTTGGTTTTTTTTCAGAAGAACAGAGCTTAAGCAGATTTGAAAGAAAAAAAGCTACACTTAAAGGAAAATTAGCATTAAAACAAAATAAGCAAATAAATTCAAATGAAATGAGCATGGCTCGTTGCATTTCAAAATCACCAGGTCTGTGTCTGGGCGTATATACTCTGTCGTCTAAGTATACGGCATCAACAGTATTTTACTTCACATACCTTTGAAACAGATTATCTACAATTGAAAGAGTACACTAAACCAGCAGAAAGTATTTAAAATGAGAGTAGACTCTAGCTTTATTAGTTTTACATATTATATTCTCTGTTTCTCTCCTATATTCCTAATGTTTTATTTGCTTTTGTGTCTACTGAGCACTGAGGTAATGTTTTCATGGAATTACATATTATAGTCCCCAAACCTACCCTCTAGTTGTAATAGGACAAGGTAAAGTTCATAATTTTATGTAAGAAGTTAGAATTTGTTGGATTTTTTTTTTTGCCTTGTGTATCACCTTGCATTTATCTACATTGAATTTCATCTGTCATTTTATTGGCAAACCCATTAGCTTTTTTCAGCTCTTCTCTAATTCTTCAGACATTCTTTGTCATTCCCAACTTGAATAACTTTTTATAAGCAAACTTTCCCACCTTACTTATTCATAAACAACTTGGAAAACTTCATTGAACATCAGTGTATCTCCACTGATAATCTACCTTTGCTCTGGTAACACTGTATTAAGTACCTATCTTTCAACCACTCACACATCTATACAAAATCTTCCCTCTCCTCACAGAGTTGTAGTTTCCTCAGAAGCTCCAAAACTTCTTGGCCAATGCCCTTCAGTGTACCATGACCAGGGCTGCCATGCTCGTCAGACCAACCAATAATACAACCATGTACTGTATTCTTTCTCTTCAACCCTAGAAACTCACTGCCCTGCTGTGGTTAGTTTGCACCATGCAACTGCTGCACTGAATTTTCACCTCTGTATCATCATCTGGTATTGCAATGTGCTGTTGTCTTCCTTCTCCAGAAAAAAAAATAAAAATAAAATTTTATCTAAACTCCCCTTTAGATGGGGATGTGAGAAGGTCAAGTCTAACTGATCCCACATTCACTACTGGGCCCTTCTCTTTTCCCCACTTTTTTTGTAACCTCACCTTTACCTGTGTCCTTGCCTTGTTCACCTGTAGCCTTGCCTTTATTTCCCATTATTCTGCCAGAGTACACCTAGCAAAAACCAGATCCTGTCTGGAGGGCTGTTTCCCCCCTCTGCTTTTAGGCAGTTCTTGGGCTTCTTTAGATTATCTCTGCACCTATTTAACCATCATCCATAAACTCTCAGGTTTGTTGAGAACATGCAGCTAGGATAGTCTTAAGAGATTATTCAGTCCAATTCTTTACACTAGGTAGCAACTCTATACAAATTACTGCTTCAGAATCTCCTATGAAGGAAATCCCACAATTTTCACTCAGATCCTCTTCCTCCTCCTCTGAGTGCCTGTGGCAGAAACACTGAGATACTGAACAGATGTTCTGCCCACTCTTAATTGTCACTTTCACCACATTTCTGTCCTTCAAATTTCTCATCATTGCCCAGTCCCATTCACCATGGCCACCAGGAGGTACAACTCTAGGGGAAATCCTGCTCAGTCCTGAAGAACCTCAGCTAATTTAATCATGATAGTCTAAAAAGCCTTTCATGATAACATTCAAATGGAGTCAACCATGGTACCTTAGCCAAATGACATGAAAAAAAAGTATTTTTGGCTTAAAGTTAAATTTAAATTCCTGCTTCAAATTCTGGTAATTTTCAGTGTATCATAACCATTTTTAGCGTGAGCCAAGGGCAGACCAATTTTCCTCTCATTTCTTTCTTGAAAATGCAGAAAAATGCATTTTAACTGAGGTAACCAAGAGAAGCCTGACATCTGGCCAGGAAACCATCAGGAACGCCCTTCTCAAGAGCTGCTCACACTTTCAATAGATTAAAGTGGCTGCAAAACTACAATCTAAAATGAGTGTTCCTCAGGGCTCAGTTCTCTTTATGTCTTTATCAATGATCTAGATGAGGGTATTGAAGGCACCCTCAGGAAGTTTGCAGACAAGTTGGACAAGAGTGTTGATCTGCTTGAGGGTGGGAAGGCTCTGCAGAGGGATCTGGACAGGATGGATCAATGGGCTGAAGCCAGTGGTATGAGATTCAACAAGGCCAAGTGCTGGGTCCTACACTTGGGTTATAACCCCCCCTGCAGCACTACAGGCTTGGGGCTGAGTGGCTGGAAAGCTGCCCACTGGAAAAGGACCTGGGGCTGTTGGTCGACATCCAGCTGAATATGAGCCAGCAGTGTGCCCAGGTGGCCAAGAAGGCCAACGGCATCCTGGCCTGTATCAGAAATAGTGTGGCCAGCAGGAGTAGGAAAATGATTGTCCCTCTGTACTCGGTCCTGGTGAGGCCACAGCTTGAGTACTGTATTCAGTTTTGGGCCCCTCACTACAAGAAAGACAGTGAGGTGCTGAGCATGTCCAAAGTAGGGTAATAAAGCTGGTGATGGGTCGAGAATACATGTAGTACAAGGAGTGGCTGAAGGAACTGGGGTTGTTTAGCCTGGAAGGAGGCTGAGGGGAGACATTACTGCTCTCTACAAGTCCCTGAAAGGAAGCTGTAGCGAGGTGAGAGTTGGTTTCTTCTCCCAAGTAACAAGCGATAGGACATGAGAAATGGCCTCAAGTTGCACCAAGGGACATTTAGGTTGGATATTAGGAAAAATTTCTTCACAGAGTAGGTGAAGCAAACGTTGTCAAGCACTGGAATGGGATGCCCAGGGAAGTAGTAGAATCATCATCCCTAGAAAATATTTAAAAGCTGTGTAGATGTGGTGTTGAGGGACATGGTTTAGCGGTGACCTGGCTGTGCTGGGTTAACAGTTGGACTTGATGATCTTAAAGGCCTCTTCCAATCAAAATGATTCGATGAGTCAATGCTGGAAGCTGCCTACTTGCATGAATAGACTATACAGAAAAAAAAAGGACAATAAGGATTAAATGTTTCTAACAAGCAAGTTAGATTAGCCATCCCTTCTAATAATCAGATTTTTTTGTTGTTGTTGAAAGTACATAAAATGTTCAAAACCTGACAATTCTAGAAGAGTACATAATTAAAAAAATTATTTTGATTATTTGGTGCATATGCTGATATCCTTAAGAACACATTTTTGAAAATATTAGTGCCTCCCTTTGCATGTCTTTGGAGCATCCCTTCTACACTCCTGTATTGAGGATTCAAAAGAATACAGCTCTAAACACTATTCTCTGAACTTTCAATACTTTGGTCCAGGGTTTTTAGCACATTAAAAACATTGGTAAGAATTTAAAAAAAAAAAAAAAAAAAAAATGCCAGTGGAGCACTGCAGTGAAGTGACAAGACTCTATGAAGTTNTGGCTATAATTATGACTTGCACCGCAAAATTGCAAACTATAATACAGCATCAATCTCATGCTTTGTAGAAAGCTCTGCAATATGCATTTGCACGGCCCACAAGCTTCTTTGCTCTCACAATGACAGAAAAATGCTGCTTATGTTATGACCACGTACGTAGTGTTTGATGTCCAGTGATACACACATTTACACAGATGAATGGATGCATACAAGTACACAAGCTTTTGATAACCAGCGGCAGATGTTCTCCTCTCCAATATTACCATGTATTCTACTTCATAGGCTAAAGCTCTGAAGCAGTACTACAGGAGATGCAGATTTATTAGTGCAAACATGCCCTGTTTACAAGCTGTAAGTGCAAGTCACTTACATTGCTGATAGATTTATGCAAAGCTTCACCGAGACAGTGCCGCTATGAAGAAAAGATCACAGGAATAAAGGGAAACATTCAGAAATCAACTAAGTAAAAGAAAAAGGGATAAGGAAGGGAGAGTAAAACATAGAACATTAATTATAATTTGATCAGGGAAAAATAAGTTGAAAACTATCTGGAAGAAAATATGAATACGTCGCTTTGATTTGGTACATAAACTACTGAACACAGAACAGAATGACATGTTTTCCTGTGTTATGTTTTGAATGTACAGGCTAGCATGATCTCTTCAACATCATGTTACCATATACTCATGTATTATGCAGCTGAACACTTTTGAAATGATCCAAGTGTTTTCTCATCTCCTTTATGGCAAATAATTTTGGGAAGAAATCATTAAGTGTGCCAATTTGCATTACTATTAGAGGAGATGTTATGTAAGGACTCAATCAACAGTCAGCTGTGTCTCTGAAATATCACAAGCATATTAAACCCCTAATGTTAAAGATAAATTTCACTGCTAAAGGGCAGAAAATGAGTTTAGTCTGTAATGAAGACAAATTTGTATTAAATACTTCTTATTTCTTTTAAAATGCAGAACAAGATGGGTATATAAAAGACTCCAGCAAAAAAATGACTTAATGTGCCACTTATATTAGTGTTGATTGCTAATGAAAAAAGAAAAATAAAAACATATTGCAAAGTAAATGTTTCATATGTAACATTGATCATACAAATCAGACACATAATCCATTTATGTCTATATATATATAAAGCCTGTGTATTTGTATAAATACGCGAATGGTGTAAATAGGTGCACACACAGAGGCACACAATAGTCATCAGAAGTCACGCAGTGAGAGCAATTTCAAATCCAACATGACCGATTTCCTCTTTTGGTACAGGTCGGTCGAGAGGATGGCTTTCTCTGGGAGGCAGCAGGTATTTTGACACCAGCTTGGAAGCCTATAGTTAGGAACTTTCAGATAATACTTCATCAAAAACACAGAAAGAAGAATTTTTTTTTTTTCTCCTGGATCTACAAAAAAGCACAACATAAAAATATCGTTATTATGGAATATCCAAAATTATCTTATTAAAATCAAAAGTTAAGAGTTACTAAAATTAACTTACTAAGAGTTATGAGCAACCCTTTTCTATGCAAGGGCATAACACTAGGAGGCGTCATACTCCAGCAGACAACAGACCGGCATCTAACAACTCCAACTGCAATACTAGATTTTGACAGAGACCATCTGAACAAATCCAACTATTTTTTTTTCTGAGCTTCCTTTCCCGCCTGTCTGATTTGTTTAGGAGGGAAGATGTCGTGAGCAGGAATGATCTTGTGCTAAGTAAAATGTTCAGTTTCTAGAATGTTCGAGACAATTTTAACAGACTTACCTAGGCACCACTGTAGTGCGCTTAAGAAATACTTAGATTTTACACCTGAAGCAGAAAGGTTAATGTTCCCCACTGAAAAGAAACTCCAAGCAAAAATAATTTTGGGAAGCTATATTCTCAGGCCTACTCTTTTAAAAAGGCCATTTCAGAAAGTGAGAGTTGCTTCCTGCTGCTTGCAGAGTAACAGATTTCTTTCAACGAGAAAGAAAATGGTCTTATTTTGCTGCCAAATTGATCTTCTAACCAGAAGTTAAATATTTAGATTTATCACATATTTCTTAGGCTACCTCACTCAAAACAATCTTTCTGCAACCCACACTTCCTAATTGCAGAATGAGAACAGTAATTACTTTTTGCAAAAAAAAAAAAAATTAACTATTAAATGCTCAGATCTTATTGTCAGAAAGTCAACCATGCATAGACAAAAAAAATGTTATTTTTTAATAAAGTTCAACTTAGATATCTAATACTCCCATGTGTTCTAAAAAGACACAGCACAATGTGGAATATGCAGTAAATACAGCTCACTGATTTTTAACAGAACTTGAAATCCACAAGTACTTCATAAATCTGGAGAGCTATGTATTGTATCACTATTCAAAAGCAGTTAATTATAGGACAGCTAGCTAAACTGGAAAAGAGACTGGAAAAGATGATTTAAGAGTCAAGAAAATCTTCAAGTGTGAAAATAAGATGATTTTCAGTCAGCATATCAATGGAATAAATCCCTTCCGAAGAAAACCTGACCTCCTGCGTTGACAACACTACAAACTTGGGTAACAAACACTCCTGTGGAGAAAAAAAAATCCTTGAGGGGACTTTTTAATGGTATTCAATTTATTATTACATGAAAGTTTGATCAAAACGTGTGTTTATACAGTATTACTGAAGGATATTTTAAAAGATTATAAACAACTTTATCTCAAAACCAGCTACTGGTTATTTATGACTGAAATCAAGCAGGTATTCACTAGGATTAATACTAAGTCTAACCACAATTTATTGTTTTCATTACTAGATAATAAATAATTTTCATTAAAAAAATACATGATAGAATATAAATTAGAATTATATAGGCTAGTTAACTCATATGGGGGCTGATTCCAGTAAAATGTGTAGCAATATAATCAGATGCAGTTCCATATTAAACAGCATGCAGGCCACACTCAGAATGGAGAACTCTAAACTCTCCATCTTCTGGTTACTAATTACTAAAAAATTCCATAAAAGTTCAAAATATCCTCATGACTACTTCCACATGATGTGGGGAAAAAGCAAGGAGAACCAAAAAGAACCCAGGCATAATTATTACTCTTTGTATTTCTCCGACGGGGAGAAGTGATGAGGAAAAAAAGAAAACAAAAAAGGGAGAACATGCATTTAACTATCATTATTTCAATAATTTTGAATTCTAACCTGTAGGTTTGTGATATTATTGTGGTGTGAGAAACTCTCACTGAATTCTTTTTGAAGCCAGGTTTCACAGATATAGGATGTACAAATGAATTAATTTGTTTCCTCAAACAAATTTGTTTTCTTCTGAAAACACATCTTTATGCGGTATATATGTATTAGCTATCCTGCTTTCACTTGATTTTGCCATCTCATTTTTCATCTATCCTCAGCATATACACAACTGAGCCTCAGATGCAACCAAGAGAACTTCCTTATGACCCAGAGGAACAGCAAAGACATTGCTGTGTCTTCAGAACTCACTGGACATTGTGGGGTACACAGCAGAACTGAAAGACCCTGCACACAAGACATGGGGAAGGACTTGTATCCTCACCTCTATTTCAACATATTTCCTGAAACAGCTGAGTGTTCCATTTAGTTGGGCCAGTTTGTGTAGTAGTAAAGCATAGATTTAAAGATCTGAACCTATTCAAGCTTTGGGTTTGCTTACTGTAATAAACAGTTGCTCATATTCCCCATGGCAATGACTGTCACAGGGGCCATACCTGGTGATCAAACGGTGTCATTTTCCCGAAGAAAGAAATTTACTTCACTGCTGACATTTTCACATTTTCATTCACCTGCATTTTTTCCTGCAGTACGTTAGCTTATCGGATACATGGAAGTTCTCTCATTTCATTGGTTCGCTTGTCTAAAAATTACTCTTAGCCAAATCACAGAGGTCTGACACTGGATTTCAGCATCAGTCTTCACGTCACCTAAAAATCAGTTATATAATGCTTCTCATTAATATTTCAATGTCAAATTGTGTCAAGAGCTGACTTGGGTATACAGGTAACTGAATTTTCAAAATACTGCTGGCAATGGGAATTCTTGTGTAATACTTGAGACCCTAACTAAGGGAAGGACCAACACTATCTGTAGTATCAAAGCAGATCTAGATTGCTACGCCGTTTTTGCCTTATTTTAAGAAGTATATCCAATAGATGCCACTAACCTTTCTGAAGAAGAAAATCTATGTGCATCTGTCAGACGTTAGTAAAAGAAACCAGCTTCTGAGATACCTGCTGAAGAAGCTGAAGAGACCTTTGCCGTAAGTCCATTTTATCCAGCCAAAACCAATCACCACCACCCCAAAACTCTCCCTTGAGATACATCTTTGGTTTGAAGAGAAAGATAGATTTGTCAGCAGATGCAGCATCTCTGGCTGTGCAGTGCTTATGCGACAGATGACTCTGCAGAGATTTGGAAAGCAGCTGCTTCCTACTACAACGTTTTGTACTTGGCTTGAGGCTTGTGACATGCTAGGAATAGTAGAGCTGCATCAAAGTTTGTCCTCTCTGACTGGTAAGAAAAAGCAGCAGTTAGATCCCCTTCTTTCTCCAAATCCAACAGTTTCCTACCGAAGAAAATAAAGTATATCTCGTAAGTGTATACACATTCTGAAATATGGAACTATCTCTGGGATCTAATTGGCCCTGATTTCCTCCGGTTTTTGTAGCAATCCTGAGTGAAGGTGCTGTGTTCAGGCTATCACAAGTAAGAGTCCTTATCCTGTAGCTTTAAAAAGATGAGCTCTTTTCCAGCTGTAGGAGTTGCTCAAACTGCTAGGCGAAACGCCTACCTATGTGGACATTCTGATCTGTTTGTATTGTATACTTTTAATCTAATAAACTGCAGATTCCATAATCGGGGGAAAAAGAGGATCATTTGAATCTCCTGATAATTTAAAAAATTTTTGAAATGGTACTAGAACTTCATTTATTTGTATGCCATAATGCCGTCAGTATTTTAAAGATTATATATGCCAATCCTTTCTGGAACACAGAAGTATCTGTCAAGAAGTGCCCCTGATGTAGAATTTTATGGTCTGTTAAATCTTAAGCAAATTTTGCCCCACCAAACAAGTTCTCTCTTATTCCTCCCAGGGTCCAATGTTTTCACTGGTTTTGAACCTATTGAAAAGCTACTTGAGCAACTCTTCTGGAGAATAGAGGCTAGAGGTAATGCTTTAAAACTAGATTCTTGCCAGACTCTTCATCTTACATTATATAGATATAGGATTAAGATTTTATTTGGGGAATGGTATTACTGTTGGATTTGGCTTAGATTTCTACTTATCCGTTTTGGAAGTGTAAATTGAACTCTAAATATCAAATTAAACTCTTTTCTGATTCATGTATCATTAATTACATACTGTACTAAGAATTTAATGCTCCTTTCATCCTTTGACAGGTAGAATTAGAAAGCTTTTCAGTCTCCTCCAGATTTACTGACTCGAATACTGCCAAACAAAACCTGGTAATATTAAATTCCAATTAGAAGTTTATAATCAGATAGACAAGTTTCTTTGGAAATAAAGATATCGTAATTTCAAACACCAGCCTAGATGTATTTTTACATTAAACACACCATGAGAGGAAAAACTAAATGAAGAAACAACTAAAAGAGAGATGAAAAAGTCCATTAACACATTTATTCTTTAATAGGATGACAAAGCTAACAGTTGTTTCATTCCAACTGCATCCATCTGAAAGTACTTTGACAACTCTGATTTCTTCTCTTGCTTTTGTTTGTCTGTATTGCTGAGTAGCTCTAAGTTGTAAATGGTCTTTAATGAATTTCCTCCATTACATTTAGAATCTTTTAAACAAAGAATAAAATAATGAAGAGAGCGCAGTATGGGCTGAATGGGCTCACCATAACTACAAGCTCAGAAAAAGTGATCATATAGCTGTTTTCACGTTCAAACTTCAGACAAAAGTACAACGAACAACGTGGATAGAACAAGTGCACCAACCAATGTTCAGGATCACATCTCTGCATAGAACAGGGAGCCCTGAACAAGGGGGATTCCTTCTTGAGAAGTACAGAATGTCACAAAACAGGGGAAGCACCCTCCACAGATGGCCCTCTGATGGCTGCAGTGACTGGATTATGTGATTATTCACGGCAGGATGTATACAGATATCGGATTTAGGCAGAAACTCCCAAAGCTCCTCCAATTCTCTGAGGCCCATGGGACTTGCAGCACAGTCCCATTAAAACCAGAGCTTTGAGGGCTGTAGTCAGTTCTGAAAGTTTCCAAGAGCTGCAGAAAGTGGTGCTCTTTTGGAAAAACAAGTATCTACAGATGAAAGAGGGGGGATTTCAGGTTCCCTCTGTTCTTTGCTCCCTCTTTCGTATTATATTTCATTCCAGTCTATCAGCTTTCAGCATTTTTAGCTTTTCAAGTGCTATTTAAATCTTGCCCCAAATCCCTTACCATCCACTAGATGTCATGGTAGCCTTTCTAGCATTATTGAACGCAAGAACGACTAAAGAGAATTGGGAGAGGAGTAATTTGAAATTCAGTTCCCCTCTGTTTCTGACAGCTGAGCCTTTAGAGTGTGCATTCCGGGCAGTATCAGGTCACAGGAAGCAGAGTAAAATGATTCTGTGCTGAAAGTTAATCTCCTTTCTTTCAGGAAGCTGACAGAGGGTAATGCAGTTTAGCGTAGAAATTTCCAGCACCCACTCAACAGCAAATCTTCTAAAGAAAGGAGGACCCAGGCTGTGGAACAGGCCAGTAATCTGTGTGCTGGGGAAAGAAAGGAGCAAGTCCCAATTCTTCTCATGTGGATGCACCTCCACACAGGGAGCAACAGCTGCCCTGGTAGAAGCCTGGTCAATGGTGATTTACAGATGTGCATGGAGCTCTGTGGCTTTTCTACAACACTCCACTTCAAGAACAAGGGTATATACTTAGTGGCCGGAGTTTTAAGACTGATTTTGAAATTTTCTGAAAACTACAATGTGAATGTCTAATTCAGGCGGAAATATTTACATTTTGATATAAACCAAAGTTTCTCGTATTTACTTCAGCAGTTTAAAAAAGGAGTATAGAAACCTTCATAGAAACAAATTCTGAATAGGAAACGACGACTTTTTTTTTTTCAAAAAAAAGGAGAGAATCTTTGCAGTGGGAAAATAAACAACAGCTATCAAAGTGTATGTAGTATACTTTTGTCCATTCTCACTGTACTATTTCTAACACTTCCACTCATGGTAGATGATATCTTTGTGTGCAGTAAGTTAGAAAGAAGAATGTCATACTAATGCTTGGTCATGTAATAGTGTGAAGCTACCTAAGAATGGAAAAATGCTGACAAAAGCATTTATTTTACTGGAACACGTTTTACTGCAAAGTAAGGAAGATGAGAGAACCAATATTTGCTCAAATATAGAAAAGCCCATCTACAATCAGAATACTCAATTAAGTTTACAGAAAGAAACATTTATCACAAAAAAACCCCAAAAACGAAAAGAAAAAAAAACCCAGGTGTTAGCCTGCACATTTTCGTGCCCAGAGTTGAATGTTGCACAACACAGAATGGCAGAAGAGAGAACATGCTTGTGCTTTAAAATAGAAAATTCCTGCTATTTCGTCCATGGCTGAAGCCTCCTCAACAGTAAAATGTTTTTAAGAAAAGCATTAAAAGCCCATTACGCAGCTAAGAAAATGGAAAAGAGCTGGCACATCTGAATTCACTACATATTTCATGAAAAAACTCTCCCATGGATTGATGTATAAGTACTTGGTAAAATCTGCAGGAAAAAAAAGAAAAAGCACTTTCTTTTTACGTCTTCTACAACCATTTCTCACATCAGAGATAAGAATGCACACTTGGTCTTTAGACACTGATCTAGTTAACCTACCAACCACATTTAACTGTAGATGGTAAGTGATGCTTTGCAACCGGCAAATCAACTTAATCAGCTGAATAGCATCTTCTCTAACAAAGCTATGCTGTTGGAGTAACAATAAACCTATGGGCACTATATGAAAGACCACTTGGCATTTCCAGTAAAAAAGCAAAACTATTAGCTTGCTTTTTTTAAGAGACAGATCTCACCTAGCAAACGTGAAACAACTAGGAGAAGGCAAAAATTTGAAGATTAGTATAACAATAAAAAAAACCCCAACAAAACAGAAAACAAACCAAACCAGCTTAGTACACTGTATGAACATAAATTTTTTCTTAAATTGTTGCCATTTCTAGCTGTGTCTCTCCATTCAGTTTTTTTCCCAGCCAGTCAGCAGCACTCCAAGACAGGAATAAACTCTAGAAAAACGCAACAGAGTAAGTAACTGGATGTGTCACTTCTCTCCATTCATTTAAACCTGGTGGGGTTTTTTCCAACACTTTGCTTACATAACCATTCCTACACTTCAAGTTAGGTGCTACACTTCCTTGTAGCTTGCTTTGAAATCAAGTCTGTGATGCATCAATACATATTAGAAAATTACGTGCCCATATTGACGAACATTTAATTTCTGAATACAATCTTTCTTAACAGCATTTATACAACTAAATCATGAAGCTTTAGACACTTTTTCCATATAAAGAGCACATGTAGATCACATTTTCTGTCAAGTTAGGAGCTTACACGTGATTTAGCAGAGACCTTGGTCTTGTATTATTTCGATAAATCATTGTACAGTACTGCTGGTATAGAGCAGACCAATACTGCAAGTGTAAAGATCTGAATTGCAGAGTGAGGAGATGGATCTCTGCTCTCTTCCTAATTTTTACACAAACTTCATGCTTTTTAAATGGGTTTTAAATGCCTCTTCCCACTGACGTACACTGGGGCTGGGTGTAACAAATTCCTAATTTTACAGCTTTACTGCAGTATTTGAGGCTGTTCTAGCTCGGTATAGTTGAAATGACAGGTACGAACAGATACCCTTTGGATGGACTGAAATTTGAATTCTTCCCAATGTTTTTAACCTTTTATATATACATGAATATACACACAGTACACACACGTGACACCGTAAGAATCTTACTTTCTTTGCTGTCTCTGGTCTGTTTAAACTAGACTGTGAACCCTCTGGGGTATAAAGAGTCTTACTGCACACTTAGAGATAGCCAAGCACAGCTAGGCTTAGTACAGTAGTTCCCATAGTGTCTAAGCAGGCCCAAAGCAGTTTCCACTCAGAATAGCATCATTCCAGGTTAATACAACCAAAGTGTATTGTAATGTTTGCATTATGAAAACCTTCCAGTCTTCCACAGAGAAAATACTATCTTTCATATTCTGTTATGATTAAATGACTAGATCTGTGGAGGAGAGGAAAGTAGTGGGTGTCTGTGACCTCAATTTCAAGATTTTTAACATCTTTGTGTCTGCTTGTATCACAATTCAGATGGGTTGGTTACCAGATAGATGAGAGCTGGTGGATGATAAATGAGGAAGGTGAAAGGGTAGCAGTTAATGGTTGTCTTTATCTGAAAGCTTGTTACAAGTACAGCTCCTAAGGTGTCTGTTCCAGGAGCTATTTGGTTTAGTATCTTTATTGACGAACTGGAGGAGGAGACAGCCCATACCCTCACCGAGTTTGTGGACGACACCAAACTGGGAGGAGTAGAAGGTGGAGCACAGCACAGTGGTGGGCACACAACACTCTGAAAGGTAGGGCTGCCATCCAGAGGGACCTACGCAGGTTATAAGTTTGGGCCATAAAAAACCTTACAAAATTCAACAAGGACAAATACAAAGAGCTTTACACAGGATGGACTAAACCCCTGCACTGGTTCATACTGGGTTACAGATCTGCTTCACGTGACCTAGTTTACGGTAAGCTAAACATGAATCAGCAGTGTGGTCCGGCAGCAACGAACGCCAGCAGCATATTGGGCTGCAGCAACAACCAGTAGTTTAAAGGAATGAATAAGTCCCTTTGATTTGACACTTGTTGCACATCACCTGGAGGGCACATTCTGTCTCCTCCTCCAGTTCATTCAGCTTTGGTTGTGCCAGTACAAGACATACATTGATAAACTTGAACAAGTTCAGTGGAGAGCTACAACCAAGACAGTTCGGACTGGAACATACATCCTTCTGAGGGAACTAGGTTTATTCAGTCTAAAGAAAAGAAAGTTTTTGTGGGACTTAATAGGTGGTTACAGAGAAAGTAGACCCAGCCGTGTTACAGTGGTGCACAACAAGTTAATGAGAGAAAATGGCCATAAACTGAAACACAGGAGGTTCTGTCTAAAGATAAAGGAAAAAACCCCACACTGTAAGGATAATAAGCACTAGAAGAGATTATTTTGAAAGGCTGTGGAATCTTCATCATTAGAGATTATTGAAGGCCTGACTGCACAAAGCCCTAAGCAACCTGGATCAAATTCAATGCTGCCTGATTTGAGCAGGAGGTTGCACTAGATGTCCTGAGGTCTCTTCCAACATAAGTAAGTCTCTAATTCTAAGACTCGGGTCATTATAACTCCCAGAGGCTACCCTTTGTGTACTGCAATCAGAAAGAACTTACTTAATGTACCCAAGAGTTAAGTTACTCATATTGTATGCTGTGGTCTGGAATTCTCCCCCCTCCAGGTGTAATGGATAAAATTACAGTGGGAAAGATTAATTCCCTACCACCACCAATAACTTTTTCATCTTTATGAAATACCTATCCAACTCAAACACTAGTATGGAAAAGCAACAGCTGGATCTTTAAAAAAAAAACAAACAAAAAACAAACCACAACAAGGGAAGACTCCCAGGGTTTAGTTTCTTACTAGTTCTTTGAACACACTTGTTGCTATGAAATGGTGCAGCTCTTTGATACAGTAAAAGAAATGAAGAAAAAAAACTCAACATTCTCCATATGCAGACCACTTCTTATGTCTACAAAATTCTTCAGTAAAATTCTCTTTATTACACAGTTAGCTTTCTGATTCTAAAAAAACAGTAGTATGCAACAGACTAATTTTGCCTTCTAAAACTATAGGTTATATTTATGATGGTATTTTTAAAAGGTAGAGGTAAGTAAAGTATTTTCAAAAGTTCAAATGACAGAAAGTTTAATGTAACACTTTAAAAATGTACTTTCCTAGGGAGAATGCTATTTACAGGTAGAATTAAAGAGAGTAAATGAAACTTGGGTAAAGGCTGTAAGCAAAACTTAAAATCAAGTGTGAATGTAGTAAAACTTGGACTTGTTATAGAAAGTAACAGATCAGGAACTTTGAAAGTTCCAGTTTTTATGAGCCTAAGCCACAAAATTTTACAAGCTTGAATTCCCTTGTCAGCAAAATAAATTGTTATGTGTCCTACAAAACGCTGTATAATCAAGTGCATGTTCAGTTACTAGACTTCTCCAACTAGATAGCAAATTAAAAGCCATCCCACAATAACACCCTGAAATCAGTTACCTAATTTAGAGTTCCAAAGTCTGGTTCTATTACTTTAAAATGTATTTGTTCATTATCAGCTATTCTTTTGAACTGTACTCAATAAAACCAGTTTTATAGCATTTATGGTTTGAAAAAAGTAAAAAATAAGTATTTTCTGTGAATTATTTAGCATAACTGAGTTTACAAGTACGAGTTGCAATTAAAACCTCATGATTTATATAAAAATTTTGAAAACATCTTCAAAAGCACTAGAGAAGACACAGCTGTAACAAATGTGTCTTAGAAAATGAGGAACATTTTGACTTTCCAGTGACTTGCACAGCATTGTTATTGGAGGTATCCCTTTCCTTTACAAGTCCAAACAATTAGCATTGATAAACATTTAAAACAGAACAGGTGAGCAGACAGAGAATCAAAGAATCTCATAGTGAAGAGGTGAGACTGTCACACTCCCACTCCCCCCCAAAAAACTGCAGTAAGTTTTATTCATGTTTAAAGAAGGACATACATATAATTTTAAGGCATCTTCATATATTACTTTAAAAGTTTGATAATGATGAAGCTTAAAAAGCGTCATGCTAACAAATTGCATTTCAAAAACAGATGTCACAACCAACTTTATGTATTTAATTGTAATAAACCACTAGCAACTAAACTGTAATGGCCTTCCAATTCTCAAAGAGACCGTAGTTACCTGGTCTAGAAGATCTTCAACTTTTTTTTGCCATCCATCCCTTGCTGCATTTTTTTCACGTTCTTTCAGCTGCAACAGCTGAGTCATGGCTGCCTTCTTATCCTCTTCATGCTGCAGCCTCAGCTCCTCACGAAGTTTATTACATTCCTGTCTAAAAGCAAAGGTCAAGTAACTAAAATGCAGTGGACCTTATGGAAGAAGTGAAAAAGAAGTCAGTAATAATTGGAAAAGCTTAGGTAACAACAGAAACCTTTGCTTTACATTTCCTATCACATTTGCATGTAATACATACTTAATTTCTTGTTAAAGAATAAAAGGAAAACAATAATAATACTTGCCGGAGATTTTCTGTCCATTTTATTTCCAAGTCTCGAGCCATTCTGTCAACCTTGAACTTCTCCTCTTCCCTCATGGCAGCAATCATTGCCTCATGCTGTTGTCTCTCCTGATCTAGTTCTCCCTGCAAACACAAACTTCACAATAGAGGCTGATCAGCAGTAAAAAAAAAAAAAATTTCAAACCTTAGATGAGTGTATTTATAATAAAAATACCAGTTACAATTGGCTCATAAAACCTGAACTGTTCCTAATTACACACATTAAAGTCTATACATCTGCTGATATTTCTTATTTGTGGAACAGAATTCTGCATTCCTGCATATAGAAAGCAATTTTCCAACAAGTCATTCCGAAATTAATCTTTTCAAATGCTGTTACACTGAATCACAGAACATTTTGTCTTGGAAAGAACCTCAAAATGTCATCAAGTCCTGTTCACTTGCAGGACTAACTTCAGAATTAGAGCAGGTTGCTTAGGTTCTTGTCAAGCATGTTTTGGATTTAATTTTATTTTTTTTTAAAGCAGCAAATATTCAGTATTTGAATCAAAGCTTAAGCTATCTGGATTTAATACAAAGTTCACATATCCTCTTTGTTTCTTGACTGATCAAACCTGCTAGAAACAGGGCTTCACAGTCTGAAGACAATAAAAAAAACCCTACCTTTTAATTTTTCACCCACTTCTGTTCAAATCTTACCATATTAGAACAGCATTAGGTACTACCTAGAAATTACACTTACATGAATGTTTTTCAGCAGTGCTTGCTTCGTTCATCAGAAGCAAACATGACCATCTAAATTTAATTAAGACTTTCTAAAATGAGAATTTTTCTGCAGGATTTTCTAATTCATATATTTTAAAATTTGTTAAGATCAACATTATTGCCTGTAACCTGCTATATATGAGTATTTAAATGCTATAATAGGTGAAGAGAGAAGAATGCAGTAGTTCACAGGGACACAGAGAAATTATACAAAAAATAGAGCGAGCTATAAACTCTAATAGGGTGCACACCTAATGACCATAGAGAAAGAAGCTAAAAACAAACAAAAGAAAAAATATATCCTGTTTTAGGCTGTTTTTTTGTTTGGTATTTTTTTTAAGAAAATAACAACAGTATAAAGACAGATTCAAGTAATTTATTTATTTATTTATTTTAGTATTTGCTGCTGTACTTCAAATATTGCTGTGATCTTGTAAATGCACATTATTTCTGAGGGAAAAAAAAAGGAAAGATTATACTTAGAATGAAAGTTAATGAGCTAGTCAGAGGTAAACTTACAGTTCCAGTTCCATCTAAGCCAACAAAAATAACAATATATTTGTGCTTAAACAAATAAATTGCTTCAATTTTATAAAAATAGTGACATTTTCTGGATTACAGTCTGCTGTCTTTCAAGATATCATAGCCTATCTTTAAGCTATTCTCAAGCATCTTCTAAAGTTCTAAATTTGAGTCTGAAATTACTGTGTCCATTATTTGAGGAAAAAGTGGTTAAAAAAAAGTTTCCAATGAATTTTAGAGCTAGTAAGCGCTGGATCTTCTTTTGCATCAAGACATGAAACTGGAATAACACTAGCTAACACACATCCTTTTGTACATTCTCACGAAATTGTGTTAAGACTCTGAAAAATCCGACTCTGGATATGTTTTGTACAGACATACTCTGGCTGTTAAAATTTACATTAACAACAGAATGATGTGCTTGCAGCAAAACCTGTCGAATACTAAAAGTATTATGAACACACACACACACACACACACACACACACAAAACAACCTAAACAAAATACCACCCCAAAACAGAATCACAG
>VWZK01022264.1:157087-192234 GCA_013396935.1 Baryphthengus martii
GACTCCACAACCTCTCTAAGCAGCCTGTTACAGTTCTCCATCACCTTCACCATAAAAAAGTTTTTCCTTATGTTAACATGGAACCTCCTACGTACCAGCTTGCACCCACTGGCCCTTGTCCTATCACTGGATGTCACTGAGAAGAGGCTGGCTCCATCCTCCTGACACTCACTCTTTACATATTTATAAACATTAATGAGGCCACTATTCAGTCTCCTCTTCTCCAGGCTAAAAAGAGACCCAGCTCCCTCAGCCTTTCCTCAGAAGGGAGATGCTCCACTCCCTTAATCATCTTAGTGGCTCTGCACTGGACTCTTTCAAGCAGTTCTCTGTCCTTCCTGAACTGAGGGGCCCAGAATTGGACACAATATTCCAGGTGTGGCCTCACCAGGGCAGAGTAGAGGGGGAGAGAACCTCTCTTAACTTACTAACCACACCCCTTCTAATATAACCCAGGATGCCATTGGCCTCAACCAACAAACAACAACAACAAACTAACCAAGGAAAACCAAAGTCCAAACCAACCTACCCTAGTTTTCCATTTTTTTCCTCTTTCTGCTTGAAATGAAAAGAGGAATCTCTCTTTTAAAGAGCCATATGAAGCTCCTTCAATAACACGTATGCTATAATATTTTTTGCCATTTTAAAAACATGACCAAAATCACCGTGACTCTACTTTACACAATTTGTTCTCCAACATTATGGTTACCTCAACACTATACAATGAATCTGTGGTCTCTCGCAGTCTTGCTCTAGTTAATTCTAGTTCTTTCTGAAGTATTTCCTGAGTTTCTTGAAGATTGGAGATATGTCCTTCTGCAGTACCAAGGCCTTGTTCACTTTTTCGTACTAAGTCTTGCAGACGACACACCTATGACAAAAAAAACACCAAAACAGAAGTTGTAATTTCCATAATTATTACTAATGGCAGCCAAGTCATCCTGGTTTCATTTTATTCCAGTGTTTTCTAATTCCAACCTAGACAAAGTTTTATTTGCACAGCTTATTGTCCTTTAATATCACTTGATGTTTCTGTATTAAGAAATAAATTCCTATAATATTATAAAAATCAAAGAAAGATTCAATTAAAGAATTTTTATAAGTAAAAAAAAAAATCCAACTTACGTTTAAAGCTTTTTGCAAGGAAAGAGTTTACATAAAAGTTCTGAAATTACCTATAACTTTACTGTGAGAAAGCATATTTTATGCAAATTAAAATAATGAGAACTGCTATTTCAAAATACATACATTTTCACCTAACAGATAAGTTAACTTGTGCTAGGGTATATCTTTCTCTGTTTTCAGATTGCTACCTGTCCATAAATTAGCCTGTTTAGCCTGTTTGAAGCTCAATCTACTATCTGTATAGTGTAATGTGATCGTTTTCTTAAATGCTATGTAACAATACATTTTTTTTCTGCCTTTTCGGTGCTTCAGCTCCCTATTTGTAAAATGAAGATATTACACTACTTTGTTTAAAGTAAAAATATTAGAGACTGAACATTGTTTACCCACTATAGGAAAGGAAAAAAAAAATTAAAATATGCAGCCTGGAAAAACAGAATAACAGGAGGCAGGAGGGACAAAAGAACAGCAGCTAATGGGAACTAAATCTTTGCAGAAGTAGTCCACGCCGTTGCCTTTGCATGTTGTGATAAATTCACCCACAGTGGGACAAGTGTCCCAAGACAAGACTAACCTTTGGCCAGTAAGTATGAACAGGTAATCATTATAACTGCTCTTTTCATTTGTTACCATAATGATATGCAAATACTGTTTATAATATTAAACAGGCACATACCGTCTCCCAGAATCCTTTCCCTTTGTATGCGACCCGTGAAGCGTTTAAAAAGAGGAACTCCTCCTTTCCTCTCAGCAAAGAATCCCAAATTTCTCTGGCGTGACAGATCTCAAGAGAAAACCTAATCTAGTCTGGTGCACCTGTCTACATGCTCCTTTGCATTATACACTAATAACTAGCAATTCTCTACAAAGTGCTGCTACCCAAATGAGAATGCCTACATTACAACCTGGCCCGTAACTGTACTGATAACCTTGAAGTGCACCACTGCCTTTGCATCTGGTAGTGGCGCACCACTTGCATGAAAGGGGAACAGCAGTCCTGTCATCTAAAGGATATGGAAACACTATGCAGGAATGCCACTCACGGGGCTTAGGTCTCCTGTACTGATGACAACGCAATGTTGGAGGCTGTTTAAAATGATCCTTAGTAATATCATCGGGAATCCTTTGCATGGAGATGGTCAGTTCTTAGACCGCTCTGTCAATTGACATGAAGAGTCTTTCTAAATGATCTTAGACGGTCTAAACGGCAACAAATCTATAAACAGCCAGCCTCATCCTGAGACACACGTGAGAAAGCCACTATCTTCACTTAACCTGAACTCTCAAAAAATCTCTGGTGAGCATTTGAGATTACACTGTTCTTAAATAGCTTGGTACTAGGAGCAAGCCTAATGAGGCTTAAATCTTCCTCATCCTTTAACTAAGATAACTGCTCTGAACAAGTCTGTCAAAAAGAAGAGAGGATGATACAGGTGCAAAAGCAGCTTTCTCCGCGGGGAATCTAGAACTAAGCTAACACCCACAGAAAGCAGTAAATATATGCCTACTGTTAAGAGACACCTATAAACAAACAAAAAAGAAAGCAGCAGTAGAAATGTAAGAGCCAGACATCAGAAATTTCACAGGGAAGTTTCTTCCAGGTCAGTGATGACACTGAGAAATTCTTGTCAATTGAGATCTAAGAGTAAACTGCAGTTGCAAGTGAAGTACTTGTCTTATGTGCTTGGGATAAACATAGTAAGAAAATAAAACCTATCATCTCTGTACTACATGTACCACCCTGAATTTATTGCTTGTACACTTTCTCTCATTCTCTCAGTATGCAAAAAACACTGCATTACATCTACCCCAGCATAAGAATACGTATAAGCTCAATTACTAAATAGCAGGTGGTCCTAATTCTTTAGGTTAGTTTATGTCAGAGCTATCTGTTCCTTAGCTATGCCTCTGTTTTCTTAAATCAGTATGTCAATGAATTTTCTAAGCCTGAACTTGATAGCAGTTAGATCATGAAAACTCACTCTTAGAACATTTAAAGTTATTTCCTTCAATGGAGCAAGTTTACTACTTATGAGCCCAAAAGTGGATAAAGAATAATTAAATTAAAATCTACAGTGTTGAATGACAACAGAACAACAATAGCACACTCCTCACATCTAATCCAGCAACACGGAAAGCCAACACTCAGAGAAGTTAAAGCTAAGAAGAAACAACAAAAAACTTTCCATAATATTGAGAGGAAAAATGAACCCATGTAGGACTGTTAACATATATACTAAACACATCACATTTTCATTAATTTGAATGTAGTTAAGCATGCTGTTAAGAGAGCAAGAGCAATTTCAGCTTCAATTTTCATGTTGTCCAAAGTCTGAAGTACCAGCAGAGGCACTTTACAACTATCAGAAAGAAGTACTCTCCTGTTTAACAAGTACTCACGACTGAAGATCAGCAGTGCTGCTGAGCTCTAAAGATGGCAGGTTTAACAACTCTAGTAACAGGTATTATCTGGGGTATATATACACACACAAACACCTGGTAGGTACTGCTCTGGAAGTATGTATCACTATTAATCTAGTAATATATACTTTCAGCATATATCATTTATATCCATACATTGTTATATTAATATACATGTTAATGTATTAATCTATAATAATATATCCACATAATATTTTAACACGTAACAATATCTACTTTAACATAATAATAGCATTAAAGAAGGGCAATCTTTCCCATTTCTTAAAACCAAGCAGCTTTGTTCTAAAGCAAGTTAACATTTGTGCAAATTGCAAGCCATCAGAATTAACCAAACACCTGCCACCTCCAGAACTTGTATGGCATAGAAAATGGTAATGAAAAGTACCACTTCAAAAAGGTACTTAAATTCATGCTTAAGTCTCTCTTAAAGCACACACTGCAATTGTACATATGACCTGTTGAACCATGAAGCTGGTGAAATACTTTCTTGAAACAAGGCATAAATTTCAGACAAGAATGGACTGATGTTTTGATATCGGTAAGAATATATCTCTAGTTTAAAAATATTATATTACGAAAACGTAGTGACTTCAAACTCAAAAAATTAAAATTGCATATTTAATGATGATTGCATATATCAAAACATTACAAATAATTTGGGTCTTAGAAATAATTATTTCATGTCATCTTTTAAAGGGAATATACGAAGATCATCTGCAAGTCAGGAAGCTGCCAAGAACTTACAATATATTAATTGTAAATAAATACGGGCTTAAATACAGTTATTTTTCCCTACAACTCCTGACATATTTTGTGTATGTAATGTGAAAACAAGCAGAGCTAAACCAAAAAAGGCTGTTTATGACAACTGTTTTGTACCTCAGTCTCTTTTGCTTCGTTAATTTTGTAAAGGATAATAAAAATCAGTGCTCAGAAGCAGTCATGCAACTTAGCGTGTTTGAAGAATACTCCACTTTAAACAGTAATAAGACACTGAACAGATCAAACGGTGTAGTCCCAGCTCTGTACCGGACTCTAAGCACAAGATCATCACTGATGAAATGTGGTCTAGTGCACATGACCATTAGCCAATATAATTAAATTAACCCTTGCCTCCTGATTGGCAGAAGTCAGTTTCGTTGTCAGCTCTTCCTTCAGGTTTTCCAGCTGCTGTCGGAGCTGATTCTTATCGTCCTCCAAATGCAGTTTCTCCTTCTCAAACTGCTGCTCCAACTCCTTCAGGTATGAGAAAGACAGAAGAAATATTAAATACTTGCCATAAGGTCATCACAAAGTACAAGTGTATCAGATGAAAATTATTCCTCCTAGCATAAATATTCCTGATATCAATCAAGAATTGTCCTTTCCTTAAAGTGTTAAAACAGGAACATTTATTTCCTCTTACAATGCATGTCTTAATTTTTCAACTTTCTTATCCAGTATCCTTGATTAAATAAAGACAAATAGGACTTTCAATTCCTAGCTTCACTTTGCACTCAATTATCAAAATCTGTAAAACCGTATCTACTTTCACAGCTTTTCAATCTGAGTTGACAGAAAGTAGTTTTCACATTTTATGAAATTCCACTGATAATATGCTCATCCTTCAGCCTTTACCCATCAATCTCCTGCACATAATCCCCATAGAAAACAGTAAAGCTTAAAATCCAGGCTGAGCTTTGGGAGGTTTTTCAGGCTGTTACAATAAAGAAAAAAAGCCCCACACCATACCTAAAACATTCGTGTAGAATCAAAAGAAATCAACCATTAGTCTTCAAGTTCAACTATATCACAGAATCACCGAATGTTAAGGGCTGGAAGGGACCTCAAAAGATCATCTAGTCCAACCCCCCTGCCAGAGCAGGAACCTAGAGTAGGTCACACAGAAACGCGTCCAGGTGGATTTTGAATGTCTCCAGAGAAGGAGACTCCACAACCTCTCTGGGCAGCCTGTTCCATCAAATAACACCCCTGGTTTCATTCCATTTCTGTGGACTACTAGCCAATTACTGAAAAAAACTCTGTCAGGTGAATTATATTTCTCTTACATGAGCTCATATTGTATATGTATTTGTTAGAAACTTTTCTTTCCTTAAGGAAAACTGTAAGTTTATGCTTCAGCTTTATTAATATTCAGAATGTATTTTCAGAACAATTTCTGTCACAAAATGCTTGACATAAAACATGCTAAAATTAAAAGCTTTACTATGTATTTCAGTAGAATATACAACATAACTTATCACAAAGTATTCTTGAAGAAAATTAAAGAAGGTGCTCCAGAGCCAGGTAATACAAGACTCCAAGGTTTTCTATGCAGCTAGAGAGGTTCCTTTATTAACTCCCTTCTAGGAGTTCAGCTGTAACGCAAGGCTTAGCATCAATTCAGTGCCTTTGTGCAGCCCTGGGCTCAGATAACTAAGAAATCAGTATCTCAGAAACAGCTATGAAAATACACAGACCACAGCCATGCGTGCAAAGTACAACTGCAGGCATTGCTAAGATTGAGTAGACAAGGACAGTTAATAGCTTAAGAACTCAAAAGGAAAAAGACTGTCATGAAAAGGTATAAAACTGTAAGGAAAATCAGGGAGCTGGAAGACAGCAACTTAGTGTCACCCAGCTCATTCCCAGAAGCAATGAAGGCCAATCCTTCCTCATCCAAAACCAGAGACTCTTCCAGTGTTTTGCTGGGGGTGGAAAGCACATTAAGCTCAGTAGCTTGTTAGCTCTAGCACTCCATTAGGGCGTGCAAGAGGCAACAAGATTTCTGAATTAAATGCTTGCAGAAGCTCTTCGTTCATCATAGAAGTCGGAGAGAGTGACAGAACAGAGGGTTACACTTTCAGTAACACCCTGCTATACAACCTAACTCAACAAGTGCACCTTATCTTCATAGGGCCCAGATCAATCACCACGTGAGACAAATGATCTTTGCTAAATGAAACTTGCTCAGTTTTTCTCACTCGCATTATGAAATCTGCTGGCTGCAAAATTTCACTAGTGCTATTCAGACATTATTCTGATAACTGAGCAATTAGTTCTTTTCTAACACTTGTCAGCACAGCTGTGTAGTACTGCAAAATTATTAGCAGCTCTATTTTCATAATCTTCCTATTAACTGATGCCATTTTTACAGCTCATTTTATAGATCTAAGAATTGAAGCAAAGAGATATATTTAAGTCGTTTCTTGAGTCTTATTCTCATTCTTTAGAATTCTCTTCTGTGCCAGCTTTTCCAAAGATTTTCAAATGCCAGATGCCTTTCCCAGTCTTCCAATAAATCCTCAAGTCCTCTATTCCAAGGCTCTTTGTACTATCCGTCTTCCTCATGTTAAATTCAACCATTCTCTGCCCTTGAGATTGTTTCTTCCTCAAATTATGCAACACAATATGTGCTTATTGAGGCAGGTTTGACAAAGATGACAGTACAATGACTAAGGTTTACTGAGATCTTGACCCTGACATCTTTTCATCGTTAATTTACCCTTGTTACAATCAAGTTTCACATTTCTTACATTTATAGAAGCTGCTCCCTATTTAAATTAATTTAGTGATTTAAGAACACTTACGATACCCTTTGTTCCAGTTTCAATGTTACTTCAATAATAAACAAGACAAAAAGAACTCTTTATGTTACCAAAGTTGAAGAAAAATATTCCCAGCAACCCTTAAGAGACATTGTTTTAAAAAGAGGCATGTTTAAATGCCATACAACAAACCCACGCAGTACAAGGTTCAAACTCTTAAGACTTGCTTTTTGTAATATGTTTGATTATTAAGAAAACACAAACCTACCATCTGCAGTTTTTTCTTATCCTTATTGGCATTAGTGTGCACAGCCTCAATTGCAGTATGGTGTTTCCACGCCAATTCTTCTAACGTCTTGGAATGAGCCTCCTTTAACTGTGCAGCTTCTCCTTCCAATCTTGCTTGCAACTTTACCAGCTCTTTCTCGTAATATTCACGCTGTGTCTCCCTTGCTTCATTTACTTTCTGCAAGAGAGAAGAATAAAGTTATTTCTATTAAACAGTAAAATCCACACAGTAGAGGAAAAAAGAATTACGAAAACATTACTGGTCACACAAATCTACAAAAAAATACCATACAAAACAAACTGTGCAAACACTAAGCTCTGACTAAATAATTCAATAACTAAAAAGGTAGTTTCAATATATCCATGCAAAGCACTATAATCATATGAAACCCAATTTTTTTTCCTCTATTCAATCTGGTAAAACAGCAATCAGGTATCAAGCCTATAGAAAATTTCAACTTGGTATTTTCAAACATGTTCAGCACATTTTCAGAGAAAGGCTTTTATAACTGTTCTTTAACTATTTCACTTTTCTCCTTACTGCGACACTTTAGATACTAGGCAGCTAAATACCAGGTCATAAACTAAATGGAATTGTTAAAATATGTCCAAAATAGTTCGAGTATCATCTAACCTGACTTGTCTTTACTCTCACTTTACATTAGTCACTTTATGTTGCTACATGAGCTATACTTGAAACATACTACTACTGGTTCTAGTTCAATCACACCAAACAAGAACTAAAACATAATCAAGTTCATTTTTTCTGAGAATTCCAAGTCTTTTGCTTTTATTCAACTATAGCCATTAAGCTGTTTAACCTTCTCCAAGGCCAGAATTTGCTGCCTTTGTCGCTCATCCAGACTTTGTGTTTTGCTTTGTAATAAATTTCTTTCCTCTTCCAGTTGGGATAGTTTTTCTTTTAACCTAGACTTTTCTGATTCCAAATCTCTGATTGTAACTTCTTGAGTCATCTGAGTAGCTTGAAGCATTCCAATGTGACCTAAAAACAAAACAGCTCTTTAAAACCTCACAGTATTGGTTTCACGTAATTGAAGTACACACTCATAATTCAGTGATTTCTAGAAGTACAACTCCAGCAAACACTTTCATATCCATCTCCATTATCTTCACTGCAACGCTTACCTGCCCCTCCACTTCTCCCTTTTTTAGTTTTACTGTAAAATGTCCAACAACAGTAGAATGTTTGAAGTTGAGACTTTTTTAGTTTCAACTTTCCTGCTTCAAATACGCATACTGACTCCAAGAGAAAGCGGGGAGGCAGACAATAGTATGAACACAGACAGTCTATCTTGAAAAACTTACCCATCTAAACTCACACATTTTTACCCCACAATAAGTTACACAACAGAAAACAGAACACTGAAGTCTAATGGTCAAGATGTTACAGTTTTATCAAACTCAATTTAACCAGCACACTAGGTATAGCAGCTACAGCTATGTAAGACTTCTGGAATTACACTGTTTATTTTCGTTATTGGGATACGACTAAAAGATGTAACAGAACACATTCACTCCCTAATAAAGTACAATCTAAAAGCCTTGCAGGTTGGAAGCTAGCTTTTAATTTCATATACACATATTTTTAGAAAAAAATATATCTACAAAGCTAGACAGTATAATCACATGTCCTTTACATCATTAGTGGAAAAAGATTCATGACTGCAGAAATTTTTGTCCTTGTTCTTCTGAATTTATACCTGTATTATTGAAAATACTACCAGCAGGTAACTAACTAAAGCAATGAAACTCCTATTATTCTAGGACGTGTTCAGGATAGGGGTAGAAGACTACTTTGGAAAAGAGGATGCTCCTACATTTGCTTAATTAAAAGACAAGAGAGGGGATATTCTCCCATTATTTTAACATCTTTGTATAAGCATCACAAAGCCATACCTAAGCTGACGTATCACACTGGAATGGATTCTTTTGCTGGAAATTCCCTATTATCACTTTCATAAATTGCACGATCTAGACATGTTTGAAATATAATTTTAACATATGCTAATTTTTAACAGTTAAGTGGTAAATTAAACAGATTTTCAGTGATTCTGCAGAGATCCTTAACATTTTCACATGAAGGAAGCATCCAGGTATGAAACTATTATTTACTGAGAATAATTTTTTTATTGTTTTTCTTGTCACAACTTCTTAAAAAATGACAAATTAGTTGAGTTTTAATAACAGAGTATTGCTTTTAAATTTAACTTGCTAAGAAAGTGGCCCTGTGTCACTGTTTCTCACAAGACAAAAATCACTGAGCCTCCAGATTCATTTCCATCTGCAGTTAAAGCAAGACACGAGCCAAAAAAGGTAACCAGTTCAGCCTTTGTTGCTTGTGGTCACTGTTGTGAAGGGAGTAACAGTGAGATACATAAAGGAATTTGGCCACAAAAAAGCTTCAAAATTAGTAGTATTTTTATAAACAGTGCACACCTCTAATTGTACTAAGGCCTGAAGAATTCTATGTGTCATTTTGGCATTTTTGTTTGATAAAACTAGAAACTGAAGAGAAAAAAACCTTAAGATAACAGGTATGACGAACTTCTGTAACATTTGAAAAAAACTACCTTGTTTCAAAAGTTCAGCCATTTAAGCATTTGCAAACCCACATTTTAGAATGCAACAAGGAGAACTGTACAAGAATTTCAAGTTTGTCAGGAAGCATTATGCACGTGCATAATTTATTGTAAGCGTGCACACACACAGACACACACACACACACACACACACACACACACTGATTTAGAGCTTTTGTCCTAGCAATACTGACATAAAATAGAGGTTTCCCATCCCTCATGTTCTACAAAGAAGAAATGCAGCAGTTGCTTTTCCAGTTTGAATTTCAGGATAAATAGAAGAATGTATTAGTTTCTTATAATAGGCTGACTACAGTATTCTCAAATTGCAATATAATGAATAATTATTTTGTATGGTAATTATGAGAACTTAGTTTCTTTAGGACAGTATTTTTGACTTCCAACTATGAGCTGAAATTCAAAGGAGATGTCAGTGGCCCAGGATCAGAAGCCATTTCCAAACAGGCTGGTAATCAGCTATATCACACAATAATGACTTGGTGGCAGGACTGTAAACAGGACTCCTCCCGCTTTTTGTACAGCGAGGTGCTGTAAAGCAGAGATGTACTACGGACGGTGACACTCAGCTCAGCAACAGCACACACACACTGGAATTCCTGGTAAAGCTAAGAATCTCAGTGCCAGAGGGGACCAGTGCTGTACTGATAGTCTAGCCGATTCCGTGCCATCAGCAATAATGAAAAATAGACTGAATATTTAAGTTTGTTACCACTAAATTTGGGGCTGGTTGCTCAACTCTTTCCATACCTCTGCCTAGGGAACAAAACAGCAACAGGGGAGGAGCATACGGGAACAGGTTTTTGTGTGCAGGTTTAGATCAATAGTCTAAGGTCATGAATTTTTCTGAGTGCCTCAAATACAACTTTTTGAAGGGTCAGATTCGTGATGTGAGATGGTGGTAGCAGGAAGCCCATTTCTTTTAGTTGTTTGTATGGAGTAGGACCTAGCAGTCTTGGAGTCCCTGCTGGCCTCTATATCCTCCCAACATACAGCCTCGACTATTCCTAACTTTTACCTTAGCTAGCTCATCTATGCCACTTATCCTCATTAGAAGCTCTCCATTCAGTCCATCAGACACACTCAGTCCATCTGTAGGAACTGCTTAATTATTTAAAGGACAGAAATAAAGCCTTGATACAGGCCACATTCACACAGTTTGAGGGCTGTGCCACATGTTGCCATCTGTAATAGTAAACTAGTACAGTAATAGTAAATACAGTGTTATATATAGTATATGAAACAAACAGTAAACTATTACATATAAGCAAGTTAACACCATGAAGTATCTTCTGGCCCTAAGGCAGGCTGGCACAGTCTGGCAACACCCTAGCCATCAAAACAAGGTGATCTTATCCAAACTGACTTATGGGAAGCGCCCCCGGGCTTGCTCTAACTTGTGTGGAAAATAAACAGGTACTTCTACGAGTGGTCTAGTTGAACAAAGCCACAGATAAGCCAGGGGCTTATTTTTAGCCTGCAGTCCTACCTATAGTATAGTTAACCAAGTTCAAGTACTCGGGCCCATGCCCTACCACTAAGCAGTTTACTAGAGGCAATACCTGTAAGTTAAAACCCACATGTGTACAGGCAAATCTTAAACCATTTCCTATGCCTTTTCATATGTCAATAAGCCCAGAGAGAACAAGAAAACAGCTATAAAGAAAACCCTAACAGATTTATCAACCAATAAGATGCAAATCTTCTGACAGTAGGTGTAAAGTAAAGTACCACAGTCTCAGCAAAAAGACAACGCAATTGAAAAAGTTTGGAGAAATAGGAAGCGTGTCTCTGACTACGTGCAGAATCGGCAGGTACGTGGCAGAACCATTCTGTACAAGTGTGGTTAAGGCAAGAAATTCCAAAGCCTGGAAGACGTGCCATTGTCATACAAAGTAGCATATTCAGACAAATAAGTACAGACACAAAAAAAAAAGAGCCTTAAGTACAACACATGTGACATCAAAATAGTTAAAAAAAAAATAAAATAAAATTTGTCAGAAATTTCTGTGGACAGCATTGAGCAGTCTTTAGGCACTCTAAACCTGCACAAAGCAAGCAGAAAAAGGAAAGGCTAGAATAAATAGATGAGGTTAATTTTCAGATTAAGTTACTGACATACATACTGGCTTTGAGAACAAGATCAGCGGCCTGCTGCTGTAAGCGCTCTCTAGCAGCTGCTAGCTCACTTTCCACTTCTTTGTGTTTGCTTAACAGTGACATCTCCTCCTCCTTCACATCATCTAGCTGTTTTTGAAGAACCTAGAGGAAGCACAGTATAATGCCTGTTATCATTATATACTATCATGTTTAAATAAGCATTAGATTAAAATGTACCCAAAACACCTTTCAGTAAACAAGTTTCATTCACACACATGCTGAAATCTTGTATTAATACCATCACATTCATTTTGTATTACGTGTTTTTAAAAGAAAATGTTGTTGAAGTACTGCAAGATACTGGCTATATGACATGACTCGGATACGTAAGAGATGTGGCAATCTCCAAAAAGGTGTATAAAAAATAAGAACAGTAACACGATTCACAGAGTTTGGGAGCCAAATTGAGAAAGCTAGTATCTCAGAGTTCTTCAAATTGAATAACACATTATATTTTCACAACGGTTTTCAGTATCCTTAATGGCAATTGTGAGTGTTTAGTACTGGCACAAATTAAGCTGCACATGGATATACATAAAAGGAGAGCTAGGCGGTTAGTTAAATCAAGCTTTTCATATGTTTTGAGGCTGATGTACTAGAGCAGCTCTAGGGTAGCGTGATGGCGTACTCCCAGCCACGGAGGAAACAAAAAGGAATCTTGTTCTGTTTTAAAAGGAAAACTAGATTGTTCATCATCTGAGTCAATGGAGTAGTAAAGAGTCATTTTAGAAACTAAAGTAGGAACTAGAACTGGGGAAAACACGGGACAGGATCTGTAATGGAACATGGACACCACAAGTAGTGGGATTATGGCTTTCACCACCTCATCCACAATGACCAGAGTGGGACTTGACTGTACAGACTGCTGCAAATACTGCACTTGACTCTTCCTCTTCATTTGAGCCAACAGGAACTCTTTTATTGCAGGAATGATCAGTATAAGTGGGTTTCTTCTTCACTGTAGCTTGCCAGAAACCCACGTCCTTGATGTAGTCAATTGAAAGGCAAGAGTTCTGCTTCGTTAACTGAACTGGAAATTGACTTTTGGAAGGCTTCTTGAGAAACCAAAAAAAGGTATTTCAAATTTAACATCTGATAAAGGCAGTAATCTTCTTTCAATATACCCTGTAGCCTTTACACAAGAAAGCAAGACAGTCCAAAAGATGAGCTGGAATTAGACCGTAAATGGAAAAAGCTCATGGCCCATGTCAGCTGTACCCAAAGATGCTTCCAAAATGACTATGACCACCACATCTAAAGTATTTCTGGCTTTGAAACTCGCGAGTAACTACAAATGCAAAAGAAAAAGATACTTCAGCTTACCCACAGAGACTACTGTTCTCCAGGCTTCGGTACAGCTACCAAAACCCAAACACAATTTCACAGAATCTCTTCCTTCAACACCAGCATACTCAATCCTATTTATTTATTTTTCTTTTACCAGAAAAGTTGTCTTTGTGTTTCTGGGATATCCTGTCCTTCTTTAAGGACAAGAAACTTTACTATCTAAATAACATTGTGTTGTGGTTTAACCCCGGGAGGCAGCTCAGTCCCACGCACTCGCTTACTCTCCCACAGTGGGTAAAAGTGAGAAAAGTCATTAGTTGACAGCTTAACAGGTGAAGCAAACGCTTGACACACAAGCAAAGCAAGACAAGGAATTCATTCACTACTATCCGCAGGTAGGTGTTCAGCCATCTCCAGGAAAGCAGGGCTCCATTGCACCTAGCAGTTACTTGGGAAGACAAATGCCATCACTCTGAACATCCTTCCTTCCTCCAGTTGTTCTTGCTGGGCACAGCATCATACGGTATGGAATATCCTTTTGGTCGGTTGGGCTCAGCTGTCCCAGCTGATTGCTCTCCTAACTCTTGTGCAGTCCCAGCCTACTTGCTAGTAGGGCAGTCTGAGAAGCAGAAAAGGCCTTGACTTTCTGTGAGTTCTGCTCAACGACAACAAAAACATCCCTGTCTTATCAACACCATTTCCAACATAAATCCAAAACATAGCCTCATACCAGCTGCTATGGAGAAAACTAACTCTATCCCAGCCAAAACCAGTACATATTGAAAATGTGCACCGTATTTCAGTTGCTGCTTGTGCAAACGTCATTGAAAATGTTGTAATAAAAAAAGCAAACTTACAACATTCACAAAATTGTCTTTTTTTTCTTGCCTCCCATAAACCTACTTTTAACACTTAACATCTTTAGGCAAGACAGTCACTAATGATCACTACAAGCAAGACTGCACCAAATACAGAATATTCATTGTATTTACAGTGTCAGTTGTATGACTTTTCTGTCAAATACATCTCAGCAAGAAACAATATAGGCTAGATAACGGGTTTCACAACTTTTCTAGTAAGCATTTCATTTTGTCAGTATAATGTCTCTAATGGTATCAGTCACTAACATTATTTTTTTGGAGGGGAGGGAGGGACGAGTTTATGTGGCGACCTGATGCAAAGATACTGCCTAGCTTTTTTTTTTTTTTTTCTCCTTTGGAGAGAGGGAGTTTGGGGATTTTTATCTGTCCTTTAAGTGGAAACAGTTTTGAGTATTCTGTTGAGTGCACTACACTTTGGATACTACAACTAGAATAACCAAGTTTTGTTCATAAACAGCTGAAGGGAATAAGACCAAAATTTTCTCCTGGGTAGGGGCTTCTAGATGCTATAAAAATATAAAGTAGCATTAATTCAATCTGGGAAAATTAAATACATAAATTAAAAAATATAAGTAAAAATAAACAAATTAGATGTAGGTACGAGTGACAGAAAATTAATTTTACATGTTTCAGGCATCTCTACCTACCAGCCTAGCGGAAAGAGCGTAAATAGGGAAAGAAATTTCACAGTATTGGGAACAACATATCATCCATCTCACCTGAACGTTGTTTTCTGCTGTACCAAGAGCCACCTGAAGCTTCTGGCATTTTTCCCGTAGACTGGCAGCTTCATCCTGGACCATTTGCAATTCGGTTTTAAGCTTTCCCAGATTCTTCCGTAAAATACTTTCCTGGTTTTGAAACTCTTTTCTTAGCTCTGCTTCTTTTTCTTTGCAAGCATGCAGACTTTCTGCTGTAAAAAGCTGAGATCTTTTCAAAGAATCAAGTTCGTGTTCATAGAAGGACTGTGCTTTGGTGAGCTTGCCTTCATAGTCCTCAATGAGTTTTTTTCTTTCCAGCCTTAACTCTTCAACTTTACTGTTCAAGTCTTCCAGCTCTAGTCTATGCAACTCCTCTAGCTTTTCTTGCCCCTTACTTAACGTAGCATTCTGACTCTGATGAGTCTTCAGAAGTTCTTGAATCTCAAGCCTGTGGGCAGCTCTTAAGTCCTCCAGAGCTGTACGCTTGTCCTTCTCATACTGTACTTGCAACTGTATGAAACTTCGTAGCCTCTCCTCAAATTTCTTTCTGATCTCTTCTACTTCTCTTGACATGGTCACTACACGTTGGACATGCTGAGCTTCTGCACAAAGTTGCATGTCTTCAACTCTATCCTTATAGGCTTCAAATTCTGTCAAGGCCTGATGTTTCATCTTTTTATGATCTTCCAGTGACTCTTCTAAAACCTGGATCTTTCTCTTGAGATCCATTTCTTCTGCAACTTTACTTTTATACTGCAAGATCTTCTCTCTGGTCTCTGCAAGAATTTGTTGAATTTCTTCTTCATGAGCATCCTTAAGGGCTTGGATAGCAGCTTCATGTTCATCATTTTTAGTGTTCAAAGCATATATTACCTACAAATATCAAATAATATTGTATTACAGAAAAGGCAATTGAGTTACCTGCCAAATCACAAGAGAAGTCACCTAGGCACTCTGAAAGTTACTTTGACAATCTGGCAGGTTTTCATAATACAAATAAGACACTAAATGTTCTTATGAGTATGACTAGATACAAGCTGTATTAGTCATTAAAATCTTATAAATTTTGCACAATGGTCTTTCTATACTTTTTAACCTGTAATTTTACTGATGAAGGTTTTGCATTTATATGCATGTTCTTGCTGTAAATACTACTGGGAAAAAAGCACATTCAATACATCTGAAAAAAGAAAATTTATTTAATAGAACGAAAAGCATCGCCTAGAAAGAAATTTGAACAGAGGTTCAAAGAGAATGTCACACAGAGTATACATTACAACATGAAATAAAATCAGAACAAAATCCAAATCTCAAATTCCTCCTTTCCCAGTGCTAAATATTCTCAAATATTTCATTTAATAAACACCTAAAATGCCCACAATGGTTGCTTTGGTTCGTAGGTCTGATAGTTCCCAAGATACAGTTTCTCTTTGACAGCTTATCTAGTAGGTATTCTGTGTATGTGGATCTCCTAAGGTCTGAGGTCCTTCATTACATAAGCTCACCACCTTTCCAGCTAACAAGCCAACTGAACAGAAAAGTAGCTGGCAGGGCAGCCAACAGTTTAGGGAGCCCAGAGAGCCTAAGCAGCTCAAGGGGGCTGTGAAAACAGCAAAGCTGCCTAACACTCAGTGACAGTTTTAAAGTAACCAGATACATTCTATGGGATGTTTCAATTGCAACACAAAGCAGCAAGTTGTCTTTTTTGTTTTCAACTAGGAAGTAACTCTTACGAATACGGAGGTACGAGGAAGTACGTGTGTATGAATGTGTCTAGGTCTGTACCAGGGAATGAACTATTCATGCAATAAATGGCTTTAATAAGGTATTTTGTTCTCCAAGAACTCCAGTAAATCCCCACACTTCCCAGATGTTACAGACAGCAGAGCTATAAAACACATCTGAACAAAGAAAAAGTCTTAGAATATTTTGTATACCTTAAAAATGAACAAGAAGCAACAAATATGGACAACAAAGAAGCAGCAAATAATTTAGAAAAAAGCTGCCCTTTGGAGATTTTTTGTGTATGTGTGTGTGTGACAGAACTCGGATCAGTCCTCCATTAGCATTCAACCAGGCAACAAAGGAAGATTGCACCAACTTGCCCTTAGGGTCAGAAAATATGAAGAAAGGCCCTTTTAAACAAAAGTCCAAACACTGTATTCTAAATTTTATTATCTAACAAACACCCACCATTTGGTTACCTGTTGCAAAAAACCTAAAGAGGTAGGCTTTAGATTAAAAAAAAAAAGTTCTGAAGCAGTATCAGATGGAAAGAAAAAACTAAACAGCCTCACTCACCTTTATATAGGAATGAAATAAATAAATATAAATTAACTTACATTAATCAAATTTAATATTTCTAAAACATATACATGCTATTTAATGAAAGAAAGAAAAAATAGCTCTTCCATGGTTTTGGTAATTGCTCTTAAAACTGCTAATATCTCTGCAGGTGGTAGACTTTTGGCTTTCTTCCTCCCTAGAAAAAACAGCTTTTCCTATTGAGAAAGAGCTTCAAGGTTCTAGGACTCAAAAAACTCCTCAAATGCATTGCTAAAAAAAGACAACAAACCCACACACAGTTCCATCAGCGGAATCACAACTATCATTGCAATGCCCTTCACCCAAGATTTCAACCTTCTATATCTTCATCGTCTTTGGTGATGCCAATGGTAACTTCTGACCGCAAAGCTTTCACCTCCCTCCTGTCATTAACATACAGTCTCAGCTGATGGATCGCAAAGGTTAGTCTTCCTGTTGTTTAAATGGTGTTCAGTGCTCAGCTCCTTTGTTCGTGTCAGAAATACTTTGAAATCTGAGGTTTATATATTTTTTTTTCAAATCATACATGCAGTATTTTCTATGAAGAGGCCTTAGTTTTGGTTAGAGAAGCCAGAGAGTGTTGTTTAAAAATAAAATATATTTTCATATCATAAAAAAATCTCACATCTATGATCATCAGATTATTATAAGTATTTGCAGAACACTAGGTCGAATCCCACGCTCAAACCAGCCCTTGACTCCTGTCTTTGTGCACAGAAGTGTCATAATGTTCTTCCTCACTGTAGGCAGTGTTCCGGTCTCAGGTTATGCAGCACTACAATCTGCAGAAAGTATAAATCATATAGTATTTTCAAGGGTATTATGATTTGCCAATGCGGCCCTCACTGAAAATTTCACGCAAAAAATAAGCTGATGTGCAATGCCAGATTCAGAAGGTATCTTTCAATGCTCATCATCTATTTATTCTATTTAAAAAGCACCAAACTTTTACAAATTCAATAAGTACCATTCATTCCCTAAATGAAGGACATGGGTGTCTTACGGAAAACTTAAAAATAAAAATGCATGCAACAGAATCATAACATATGTTCTTCAGCAGCTTGAATACCAGATCTGCCACAACTACTCTATTATAAATACCAGTATCTTTAAAGTAATGGAATAGCTATATCAGAATTTATATTTGAGAATTTGGTGTGATGTATTACCATAGGAATATAGAAAAAAATAAAAAGTCTGTACTAACCTAAGAGCATTTCAACAAAGTGAAAGCAGGAACTGAAATATATTGGAAGAAACATATTTAAAGTTCTAGTTAAAAAAAAATAAATAATTCTTGCTTGAGTAGTTTCTGAAAATTGAAAGGCAGTAAGGTTTCAAAAGTCAGAGGTGGGCAGATTAGACTTGTGCACTCTGTTATTAAATCAGAGGATGAGCCATTTTCTAAGCGTGTTTGTAAATGCTTTTAAAAATACGAGTAGCTTTTCAATCCAACTGCATGTTACTTCAGAAGCATAAACAGCTCACTGACGATCAAAAAAGAAATAAAAATCTTGCTTCACTGTATTTTCAGTTAGCATATCATGCCAGAGGTACAAACAGAACCACACGCTCTCCAAGAATTCTGAGACTGCCAGCTAAAGGCCTTTGCACTCCATACAAAACAGGGACATAATTACTTATCAACAGGAACCTGTTCAGTTACATTCTACGTGGTCTGGTTAAGAAAGACTGTTGCTGCATTAGCCCTGGTGACTTGAACTACATGGAACACAAACAACAATCAGTGTTAAACACTGTTTGTGGATGAAAGACAGACGTTTTACTATTTGGCTGAGAAATATTTTTGACTGCAAAGCAGATGTTGTAGCTTGGAGAGCTGACTAACTCTTGCATGGTCAACTGCACTTGGTCATCTGCTCCTGCCTGTAATTTAGTCACGATGGAATGCTTTTCTAATTAAAAATGTGTAATTCACCTTAATGCTACTATTAAGTACCAAATATATTTTGCAGCACAGAAAATATCTCAAAAAATGTGTGTGTGGTTCATTCTTTCTAATTTTACATAGAAGCAGGAACTGATACCTATGGGAAAAAAAATGCCTTACACAAACATCAACCTTAAATCTCTAGTAAACCTCTCTTTTAGACTTGACATATGGGTCCCCACATCCAGCCTAATGCAGGTGGAGAGTCTTGTTCCCAGCCCTGCTGGCGTGCTGCTGCCTGAGAGCACTGGTGCTGTCTCTACCTGCTGGTCTGAGACACCAGAGCCTTCAGAGACATCCCAAGAACAAGGTGAGGCTTGACAAAGCTCTGAGCAACCTGATCTAGTTGAGGATGTCCCTGCTTGCTGCAGGGCGGTTGGACTAGATGACCTTCGGAGATCCATTCCAACCTAAACCGTTCTATGATTCTACAAAGAGCCTGTCGGGGCTGCACACCTATTTAATGAACTTCACCATGAAATACAGATTAAATAGAAATATCTATTTGAAGAAAATAGCATAGGACTATGAGACATGGGTTGAATATCCAGTCAAAAAACATTAGCCACTGACCAGAACTAATGTCTAAGACGCCCATTAAAGAACGCTGCAGATGGACAGCCCACCGGCCAGCTTCCATTTACTAATTCTCAGGAGTAAAAAAATCCCAGAATTAGCTGCCCAATCTTGAACCAAAATAGTTCTTACAAGAGGAAAAGGTAGACTTGAAGACCTAGACAGAAAGATGAGAACCAGCTGGATACAGGTAAAGCACACGTCTTTACTAGATATGAAATTGAACAGGACTATTTCACCAGTTACCGAGGAGACATCAGCACTACTGCTTTGCATGACCCGGCACGTAACCCCCCACTTGGCTACTACATGACATCTATTTCTGGGAGAAATGCTCAGTTGTTCTACACTTGCACTGCTGGCTCTAATGGAGTTACATAAGTTTACAGTGTTGAGCAATCCAAGTCCGTAGATTCATATTATGCTGTTCTCAACTACAGCTATATCTAAGCAGTGTATTACCTGCACTATTCAGAGATGTCAATGGAGTATAAATTCCATTTCTGTGCCAAAGTGCAAAACCAACTTGCAGAATAAGTCAGAATAAAGTTTAATGTAAATTTAAATCTAATTATGGCATCAAAAAATATTTTTGTGATGACAGATTTCAATACAACCCAAGAACACATCGCAGAAAGACTGTCATGAAAGAGCAAAAAAGTATGTTAAAAAAAACCTTCAAAAGGTAGTCAGAATGGGAGCAAATACCAGCAGAAAATAGTTTAAGTGTTTCATAATGTCTCTTTGGAAATTAGTACTTATTTTTCAACTCAGCCAGTATCTGTAAATCAAACTAAGTAGTCCTAAACCACTTACTTGCTTAACTGATAAGGAAAGCTCTGCTATACAAACACTACCAAAACACACGCACAGGATCACCGTGGTTGGAAAAGACCTTTAAAATCATCAAGTTCAACTTACCTACTCTACCAAGACCACTACTAAACCACATCCTTGAGTACTATATCTAGACAGCTTTTAAATACACCCAGGGACGGCGATTCAGCCACTTCCCTAGATAGCCTGTTACAGTCTTTGATATCCCTTTGGGTAGAGAAGTTTTTCACAACGTCCAACCTAAACATCCCCTGGCATAACTCGAGGCCACTTCCTCTTGTCCTATCAGTCGTGACTTGTGAGAAGAGACCAACACCCACCTCTCTACAATCTCCTTTCAGGTAGTCAGAGAGAGCGAAGAGGTTTCCCCTCAGCCTCCTTCTCTTCAGACTACACAAACCCAGCTTCCTCGGCCGCTTCTCATAAGACTTGTGCTCTAGACCTTTCACCAGCTTCACTGTCCTTCTCTGGACACACTCCAGCACCTCAATGTCTTTCTTACACAGCAGTTCTTTACAAAGCTTCTCAGACTACTTTAATACTATTCTTAGATTCATCCTATATCATCAGCACTGTTTCAAAACTACATTACAGCAAAAAAATATAGATGTGATATTTTCATCGCCTTGATTATCTGGTAGCCACCGTAGAGTAGCTCCTTTTGTTCTTCAGTTTCTGTATTTTGTATCATCAAACTACTACCGAATGGTCACTCAAGCCACAGATAATGAAACTGGAATTTTAGTCTAAATTTAATCTCATTCAGAAATCTCCCTCCCTCTCTGCATTCATGTATTTTTTAAAAGGAAAACACTTTCTAATTTACCATTGCCTATTTTTTTTCTCTTTTCTCATTAAAAAGTAATTCATATTTCTCCTTGAAAGAGCATTCATATAAGAAAAGAAAAACAGCCTTTTTGTGCAAAATATATGCAAGAGCACTTAAAAAGTGAATTTTCTCCAGTGGGATCAAATGGCTTGAAGGATGACATTCGTTGATATTGAAAAGACAAGAGCCTAAAAAGGATGAATGGAAGGTGAAGTTTTCTGCAAAAATATTTCAACAACAAATCCTTCACACTTAGATTCTTAATCTAGAGTTAAAAGGCATTCATATAAAAGGTGTAAGATTAGTCGGTTGATTCCATCCATTGTCTAAAGGCAAAGCTTAAGTTCTATTTTGTTCTAAAAAAAAAATCCTTTGAAGTTTGTTTTTTTTTTTGAAAAGGCCACTAAAAATGTCTAATACAATCAGTATAATTTATGTCAATACCACTGCTTTTTAAGTCTCCCATTTTTTCTGCTAGAGTTTGCTAAATTATTCTTGATATAAACGTATCTGTACTTTCACTAACTTTTTTTCTAATCAGAAAGACATATTTAAGTCATGCAGCTCTTTGTACTACATAGAAAAATAGTCGTAAGACTCAAAATAATCTGAAGTCTAAAAAACAAAAAATTACTGTCCTGCTTCCTTCAAGACCATTTCCCTGTTTTATCATTCAAACTGACTTTCATTATAATTCAAGACTAAAAATGTATTCTTGAATCTTAATCTATTCCACCTTCAAATCTAACCCTCTATTAACTTTCACCACCTGCACTACCATGGTTTTAAACATTTAGTTTTCACTAGATGTTTATGACGAAAAGCTGTCTGGTCATTGGCTGGTTTGGGATTTTTCCATACATGGCCTAGTTAGAAAGACATAGTTTTTAAATAACTAAGAGTATGCAAGACAAGACGTCTTGCTTTACAAGAAAAAAATAACTGTTGCATAAGTACTCACTAATATTAGGAACTGAAGCTAGAACTAAAAACTTTAACAATTTAGAATGAAAGTTATTTGGTTTTTATTTTATTTGGCAAGGGAGGAGGCAGCAAAGCAGGAGTGCTATAGACAGAAAAACAACTGCGGAAATGCTTTATTTTACTTTACATCTCCATTTCTAAATCTGCTCTAGAAGATTTCCAAAGCAGTATTTTTTAGTGCCGTCATCCAAAAACGTCACAAGTATTTTTGGACAAATTGTAAATGAAGCCGACACTAAAGAAAGATGATCTCTTTTCCTCTTAGTTTGCTTACAAATCTGAAAGCAAGGCATAGTCAGCATTATCATCACTTATATATGCCATTCATTCTTCCTGATGACTCCTCAAGTGTTGAGCTGATGAAAACACTAGCAAAAGGTTTCTTGTATTCCAACTCCCCAAAGAAACAGCAGTACTGTATGACAGGACAAAAGGTCTTCCCAGTTTCTTTTCGTCGGCATTTTCATGCTCTCTCTACCTGCTGGTCTCTTCCTCTCAACTGATATATTTTGATTCCTATTACCTTCAGAACTTCTACAGATTCTACACAATTTCAGTATTTAGTGGCTGCTCACAGCAGAAGAGACCAATGCAGACAAGAATACACCATGCAGCCCCTACAGAGCAAAGAATAATTCCTCACCAGTGTTTTGAAGTAGCACACTGGAAAACAAGTCCATTTTTTTTTTTTCTCATAATTGTCTCTCTCATTTCCAGGCTTGTTCAAGAGAAGGAAAGGCATGAAGCCTTCCAAACAAGTATGAAGTTATGCAGGAAAGAAATGTTAGCATACGCTTTTCAGCATAGACTGCAAGACTCCCAGCTTGGTATTTTTGTCTACAGCATTTTTCACTTTACAGAAGGCCTTAACTAGATATTGTACCTGGAATTTTAATGGTAAATGCTATTTTTCCACAATAGAAAAAAGCAACTCCAATCAGAAACTTGTCCATTCACAGAATTTTTAATAACTGTGGGAGAAAGGAAAATTTTAATATAAAATTTTATTTATTATTTAAAATTAGTAATTTTGTAAGGAAAAATTTCTTCACAGAAAGTGTTAATTACTGGAACAGGCTGTTCAGGGAAGTGGTAGAGTCACCATCCCTGGAGGTATTTAAAAGGTGTGTAGATGCGGTGCTTAAGGACACGGTTTAGTGGTGACCTGGCAGTGCTGGGTTAACAGTTGGACTTGATGATCTTGAAGGTCTCTTCCAACCAAAATGATTCTACAAAACTATGAGTCTAATAACGGGCCTCTTCCCCAGAAACATTATATTACTTTGAAGTAATTTCTCTTTCCTTTCTCTGGAAAAAGTGATCCAAAGTTTAATAAATATATATACACTCATGTACAAACTAAGGATTTATCACTAAGCTTCCACTCTTTTGTTTTTGTTTTTTTTGTTTGTTTGTTTGTTTTTTGAGGTTATAGGTGCAAAGAAGGTGGCACAGTCACTTTTGCTCAAATCATACCACTTGACAGTCCAAGTTTATTCTCAAAGCCCAGCTTGAGAAGAAACTAGAACAAGTTTGCAGTGGCCCACTGGGATACTCTCCAATAATCTATAGATACCTATCACACAAAGGAAAATATTTTAATTCCTATCTACCTCTCAGTATTTACATAATACTGGCTATTAGTTTTGTCATTTCACACCAATAACTTAAAGGTTCAAGACAAACTTATAAAAACAGCATGTGTACAGAATTACAGAAGGGCTGAGGTTGGAAGGTCCCGCTGGAGGTCATCTAGACCAACTTCCCTGCTCAAAGCAGAGTCAACTAGAACGGACTATGCTGGGCCTTGGTCAAGTGGATTTTGAGTATCTCCAAAGAAGGAGACTCCTCAAGCTCTCTAGGCAACCTGTTCTACTATTTGACCATTCTCACAGCAAAAGAAGTGTTTTCTTATGTCTAAATGGAATTTCTTATGTTTTAGTTTGTGCCTATTACCTCATCTTTTCATAAGGCACCACTAAGAATATGCCTGCTCAGTCTTCTTAAGTCCCTACCATCTGGTATACACATACATTCATAAGATCCCCCTGAGCCTTCTCTTCTTCAGGCTAAACAGTCCCAGCTCTCTGCCTCTCCTATTTATGACAGATGGTTCAGTCCTTTAATCATCTTAGGGGCCTTTTGCTGGATTTGCTCCAGTATTTCCATGCCTCTCTCATACTGGAGAGGCCAGAACTGTATCTAGTTCTAGAGGTGTGCCTCACCAGTGCTGAGTAGAGGGGAAGGAAATTGGCAATGCCAATGCTGCCAATGCCAATTAGAAAAATGCACTCCAGTATGCCACTTGCCATCTTTGCCACAAAGGCACATTACTGGCTCATGTTCAACTTGGTATCTGTCAAGACCCCAGGGCCTTTACTGCAAAGCTGCCTTCCAGACAGTCAATCCCAACCCTGTATTTGTTACGTTGCTCTAGATGCAGGACTTCGCATGAGGTTCCTGTCGGTGCATTTCTCCAGCCTGTTCAGTTTTGAATAGCAACATGCTCATCTGTTTTATCAACCACTTGTCCCAGTTTTGTATTGTCTACAAACTTGCTAAATGAGCATTCTGTCTCATCATCCAGGTCACTAACAAAGATGTTAAACTATACCATCCTCAGTACCAGCCTCCAGGGTACACCGTTAGTGTCTGGCTTTCATGCTGCTGACCACAACACTTGAAGCCCAGCACTTCAGCCAGTTTTCAGCCCACTTTAACATCTACTTGTCTCGGATACACCTGGAGAAAACACATAGTTGCATCTTCACTGGTATTTGCCATGAACCTAATTATATACTTCCTTAAAAACACTCCCACAAAAATGGATGGAATATACTTTTTTTTTCTATTTTCCAGTCTATTAGGATACTTATTTCTGCAGTTCCTTCCACCATAAGTTTTCTGAACCACTCCATAAATAAAAAAAATATTAAAAAAAAGACTGTGTGTATTTAAGTAGGAAAATTGTAGTATCTCCATTAGAGACCTACGATAAAAATGATGTCCTGGTAAAAGCATACAATATATTGCTTTTCCTAAAGTATTTGTTTTCCCGTTCATCTCATTAAATACAGTAAGTGGAATCCTGTGGCTTCGCAACTTGAACGCTCAGTTACCAGTTCAACATCTGTATTTTCTTATCATGGTTATCCAGTCAGATCTGTACTTCATCAGTGAATAACCAGTGGATGTTCCTAAAAAGCTGCCTCATGCAATTGCAATAAAGGCTTCTACTATTGCTTCCATTTGGCAGTGAGAATACAAGACACTTATTTGAAGAGTACTTACATTGTAATGATTTACTGGATTTGCCTTTTTTACAATACTTTATTCCACATTAAATGGCAGACATTAAACTCCCATTTTTCCAGCAATTTATCCTGCAAAAGTCTGTAGGTAAGACTGTTCGGAATTTTTCACTGCCAAAAAAAATTCCCCATACCTGACGGGTCAGGCAAGTAAGGATCTTGATCAAGACCACAGATTTTGGGTATGACAACTATTCTAAGAAGAAAATTTGCGATAGCAAATATGAGAAAGATCATTAAAAAGAAAACCAAGAAGTCTTCTTTCTTCAGCATACATTCACTTTTTTATTTCTTTCTTTTTCGGTTCAGCAGTCAAGAAAATAGTGGCCATCTTAAATGAGGGAACATATATAAATCAAATATAAGCAGACTTGCCAGAAAAAAAGATAAAATAAAATACTGAGCACTTGTGTGCAACTTCACATTAAATAATTAGCTCAAGGTCTCCTGCCTTGAGGTGAGTACAGGTCTGTATCCCGCAAATGTCAGTTTATATATAGTCAGCCTCTCAAACAAACATGCCTAGTTCCCACTACTACTGTAAAAATCTCCATTTTTATATGAAAAAGGAAACAAAACAAAAAGAACTAAATTGGTAACATGTTGTAAATGACACGGTTAGATAAGAGAAAAACTTAAGAACGATGTTCGCAAGCCATCTACAAAGAACACACTCATAGAATACCAAAAAATTATTCTGAGGCACACTTTAAGAGTATTGTATGTACAACGAAGCTTCCAATACACCAATACACTAATTCCATAGAATTATAAATGGTGTCTTAACTTGTTAGGAGACAGTATGGAACAATATGCTTTGCAGACTAAAACAGTTAGCAGTGGCCAACAAATTTGCTGAAGTTTTCAAATACTTTTTTCAAAGTTCAATTTCAAGTTTAGCTAGGAAATAGTATTTGCTCTTTAGACTTTTTTTTTTTTTTAATAGTATCACTTAAAAAACAGTAAGTACATGTATCTCCAGTAATTAATGCACTCCTCCTCCTATAATACAGTCAGAAAAGGTTCTAATAGAGAGGACAGAACTTTGTACCTGGTTTTCTGTTCTGCTTTTAGCAGACCCTCTCCCTAATTCGAGTCTATACTCTAAGAAAACTTCCCTGGCATTCTGCCTCTAGTTTAAGTGTTAGAAAGACTGTGTACAATACAGCATCCAAAACAACATCACTTCCATGAAAGTGTAAGGTTATTTAAGATGAAAAGAAGATTAAAAGAAAACTAAACAAGCTCAATGCATTCCAACAGAGCTACATACATTTCAGAAACATCTCTTATTACAGATAAAAGGTAAAATAAATGCTTTCACTTGTTAGTTTCCATAGGATTTTCATTAAGTTCTCAATATACCTCCTATATTTTGGGCAGACTTCAAACACAGAACCAGGTCATAAAACGTACCAAAACTTAGTGCAGTTTCCATTGAATTGATTGAAGTGCCATTAAAATGGAACATTAATGATACTGGTGTATCATGATAAAGAGGGAACATCATCCCCACCTCAGCTTGGCAATAAACATTCCAAAAAGAAGCAAAAAGCAATAATGGACTTGCCAAAGTATCAAGTAACAACAAACCCCTCTAAGGAATTAGATTTTTTTGTAATGGAGTAGAAAATAAAACACAAGAACTTACACAAACTAAAGAAATCTGAACATCTGAGTTTCTCAGGCTACATAAAAAAAGAAAACTAAAGTTTTTGGTGCTTTGTGAACATTTGCAAGGGAAGTGATACAAGCTGCCTTGTAAGCCACATTTCACGGAAGACTCATGTCTGGTAATACTGCACTATACTTCAGAAAGCAGTATGTGGAATGAACTGTTAACATTGAAGCCCTCTAAACCACAGCCTCATTCAAGTTGAGAAGCGAAATCTGCATTGTAACTTCAGCTTCCACCTTGTCCCAGTTACCTGAGAACAGACAAAAGCTACTTAAAAATAAGCTATGCAATCTACTGTACTATACGATTTCTGTTTGAAAACAACGTAAGTTTTCTTTATAAAAGTATAAAGAAGGTACAACACCAGGAAATTTATCTGTTTCTACACCTGATACAGCCTACTGGAAGTCTCAGATGGCAGGTAACCCACCATTTATAAAGGCAAACACAAGTGTATAAGAAAAGATCAGTTATGTAGTATATCCTCTGAATTGTCATGAAATAAATCAGTGACTTGAATTGAAAGTCAAATTAATCAAATTACTTCAAGTGTGCTTATTTCCACACACAAAAAAAAGAACACGTAAGAATTGACTGAAAGTGACAAATGATTGAAAATTCCACTGTGATAAAAGAGACTTGCAAAAATAGTTTTTCACGGCCCTCTAACAACCAGGAATAGCTTAGGTATTCATTCTGCATACAACTTAAATCAACGATTTCCTCCTGTTATAAGCCAGTTTTGTATAGACTTGCAACTGCAACTCAATGCCCCTGTGATGGAGTGCATGGCACCCAATCAAAACTCCTTTTCAGTTCTGGGAGGTTAACCTCTGTCAATCAGTTTATACCAGAAACCAAACAAAGCCATAGTGCAGTTAGCTTTAGGCAATTTCTTAAACTAGTTAAATCTTGAGAAGCAAAGTGAAGAAAGAAACAAAGAAAAGAATAAAAAGAAAGTGTTTTTTTTTTTAAAAATGATTTAGTGACAGATGTACAAATCGCCCAATCTGTCTCCTGGTAAGAAAGAATCCCATTTACCCCACAATCATCTATCTAGAATATAGTTGACACATCTGCTGTATGATTAGACCTTAAACTGCAGCAGGGAAAACAGGATAGGCCAAAGGGCTACTCCAAGTTGTGGTTTAGTGTGAGATGCAGTTCCTTACAGATTTATTTCTTGAATATTTGTATATTTGATTTCAGCCTTTCAGCTATAGAGATCCCCAGAAGAATTTAAGATAGTAAATTTGTACTGCATTTGTCTGTGCATATTTAGACCCTGTGAAACAATGCACTGAAGACTTCTCAGTGCTGAGCAACACCTAAGTAGAGAAACAGAGTAAAATATATAGTCATCTTACAGATCTGTATAACTGTTTATGACTATTCATCAATGTTTTTAAAGTAGTATATCATTTCAAGATATCACTTCCTCCTCTTTAAAAGCTACAAGAGTGTTTGAATCTAAAGATACTTTGGGTAACATCAAGAAATAGAATACATACCTTTAACGAATTTTATGACAGGACAACTGCACTGGCAATTTTAAAAACTCCTAATAGGTAAAAATGCAATTATTTCTTAACAGAATTAAACCAAGTATAAATCTTGAAGAAAAGCAACAAGTTTTGTGTCGTATATTCCCTAAGTCAGCTTTAGGACACCAAACTTCAACCCCTCTTTTAGAGCCTTTTATGACCAAAATGCTGCTGCTTGTTTAAATATTCTCAAACATGTCTTCATTTGCTAACTGACAGAGCTCACTGAAAAATAACATTTTTTTTTTTCACTATTTTCAATTCTTTGCCTGTTTGTCAGCTTTTGGAAAGCAACTACAAAATGGCACCGCATATGTTTTCAGAGAATTACCTGACTGCGCTTACCTTCACAGCGCTCAGTTTAATCAATGCTACAGCTCACTACACTGACTACAGAAAAGGATGAGGCAATAGCAGTTACAGAAGTCGGGCCTCTCAAGAGATCTTGCTAGTAGGGAAACGTACGGGTTTGCTTAACAGGAAGTAACACTTCCTTGCTTTTGACGTCCGGTGCTAGCGAGGCGGCCCTAGGTTCAGCACCACGGCGAGCGGCAGGGACCCGCCGACGGCCGAGCCCCGCGTTCAGCACCACGGAGAGCGACAGGTGACAGCCGCCGCCGCCCCGGGGCCAAACGGGGCCAGAGAGAAACGCCCCGGGGCCGGCGGGCAAAGCCTCAGGCGAGGCTCCGCCTCACAACCCTTCCAACTACAGCACCGACAGCCTCCCACTGCACGATAATATATACTGTGCTCTTCGAGAAAATCAGTTCCTCTAGAGAAACCTGAGGCTACTTTCAACTCTTTGACAAACTACTGGGTTCTTCACGCTTCTCAGGTGAGAAAATTTTCTTTTTGTCTTTCTGTATACTTAAACAAAATTCTTCCCTTTTCTATACATGAGAACAGAAGGGGTTCAAGAATGAGTAGCAAATCCAGAGTCTAATAAGGCCTATCAGTCAGGACTTCAATAAAATCTCTTTGAGCCACATTTACCAGAATTTCATATAGGCACATACAGAAGCATATCTACTTTAGAGTGAGACGACATGTCACTTCTGTCTCCAACTTTGCCAAACTACTAGTTTTCTGACAGCAGGAAATTTAGTTTTCCCTGGGAACAGGGAGCATAGGACCATAACAAAAACACAAACAAACAAACAAAACAACAAAAAAAAGCCATTAGAGAAAAAAAGTCTATTACACAAAGAGCTACATCCAAAAAAATACTGGGATTTGGAATACAGATTATTCTAGAGCATCAACTCATAGCTATGGAAAATAATACAAACCAACAGAAGGTAAACTTGCTTCAGGTTCTTTGCTTGTATAGAAGATGCAAGGATACTTAATATAGCAGTGCCTGCCAAACATAAACGACAATAATTACTATCTCATGCATCAGGTATTTGGAGGTAAGGCAGAGTATATATCAAATACACTCAATTGTGAATGGGCTATGCTGCTGATTCAACAAGTACACACGGCAGAGTGTGAAGCACAGTACGGAAATAAAGGCAAGATGAGAACCATTGGAATAGAGAGACCAGCCATAGAACATTCCCAGATCAGCTCAAAGAACAAGTAAATTGTTCTTAATGTGAAAGCTCAGTCCTGTTTTAGGATATATTTTTGCAAATTCTGTCGTGGCATAAAGTACACAGCTGCATATTGGTGGGGGGAGGGAGAGTGATTTTTACGGCATAGGAACTTAATAGAACTATAAATTAATGCTGTAACATTAGATACAATATGGAAAGCTAGCAAACAACCAAAATAACCGATCAAAATTTTCAAATACAGTTCTACCATTCAGTGGCACAGCACAAAAAGTAGAGTTTTTTTTGTTTTTGCTTTTTTTTTTTTTTTTTTTTTTTTATTAATAAATAAGAAATGTAAATAATATACTTTCCTACATCGGCAATACAGGTCAATGTTGGAAAGACAGACATATATAGATTTTCAAGGTGTTGTTGTTTGTTTTTTTTTTTGTTTTGTAAGCCTGTAAACACATTCTTGGTCACTTACTGCTACCAGCTACAAATAAATTGTTGGGTTTTTTTTAAAGTGTGAAACCTATACTTGTAATTACACAAAGCAGACGGACGAATTTAAAAATTCAAGTCTTTTTTCCTAACCTTTATTACAGAAATAATGTACCATTATTTCCATTCATCAAATTTTTAAAGGACAAAAGACAGTCATAGGAGATTACTGAAATACATTTTAGTGCAACCTATCCGAAGATATCAGCATCCGTACTGCAAAATACTAGATCTGGGCAGGCAGTGTCAGACATTCTTTACTAAAAGTTATAGCTTTCAGTCATGCTGTGAACAAAAAAGTTAAAAATCTCTGGATCACAGCACACTTGTTTTCTAAACATCACAATTCAGGTTTCTAGAAATGAAATTTTAGGAAACTGGCCAGTAAGATTAAAGTAATTTAATTTAAAAAATAATCAGTCACCTCATATACTTATTTTAGCTAAATGGTTGTCTTTTATTTAACGGGACCATCTTGAACAAGAAGGACTTTGTGAACTTTTAAAAATAGCCACAGTTAAAAGGCTGTCATTTTGAGTGTAGCCAAGTGACAACCTCAGCAAAAGGTTGCTCTTCCTCATAGCCTTCTAGATTCAGTTAAAAAAAGCCTAACCAAGGAAATAGAACCAGGTAATACGCATTAAGTAGGACAAGATGGTGAATAGCTTCAGACTGTTTTTGTTTCTTCTGGTTATTTTTGGAATGCAGTGCCTTTGGTTATTGGTATGACATCAGTCATTAGAACAATACACAGAAGCCTAGCTTACTGCTGCCAAACTCGTATCAGCAAGAGACATACACATCTGATTTCATAATGTTATGCTGATATTTGCTAGATTTAGCAGTAAGCCTACAAATAGTAAGAAGTTAGTGACTATTGAATGCACCGTCCCTCTCCTCCAGAGAGGACTTGGAGGGGTGGGGAAACAGCAGTATCACTGACAAAATTACTCAAAGGCTGAGCTGAGCAAATGAGATATTGGAAGAATTTCAGTGGTTAGAAGCTATTTAGAGCTGAAAGTTACTGTGCCAACACAATGACTTGTGGCAAACAACATTTCTACATATGTATTAGATGTAGTATGCATCTAATTGTACTTCTAGACATTGAAAAACAAAAGTTTGTGTCCAATAGGTTGCATGACAGTACAGAAATACCCACATACAGACAATGCTGTTACTAAATACGGTTTTATAGTGTTTGAAGAAAGTACAGAACCACTATGACTGAGATTAAATTGCAGTCTGTTTCCTAGAGAAATGCTAAGACTCACCATTTTGAAACAGCTTCTTTGCACAGTCGTGGTACTCGAGACATAAAAATGTATCAGCAGTCTTTTTATTTTTTTTTAAGACTTGACAAATCAAAACTCCTTGCACACTGAGTATTTCAATGTGCCACGTCAATGCTAATTTACAAATGTACAAAGAAATTAATCCATAAACACTTCGTACAAATACATAGAGTTCAACCATCCATCTTCAAATATACACAAAAGACTCCTCTGGAGAAAAGCACTTCAATATTATGCTCTTAACTCTGAAATGGCACTTTCTTGATTTTCTCTAAATCAAGATAAAAGTAAAAGTCTTCTTTCATAATGCATACTTATCTGAAATCTGTAAAAACAGCAAAAAAACTCCAAATCTAATTTCATTTTTTTATTCACTTTTTTTTTTCCATAGGATTATATAAAATCATATGTAAAAAGCAGCTAAATGTTAACAGATTTTAAACTTCATGGATGTTGCAGTATCAGTATTTATTTATGGTGTGTATATTCCTTCTGTCTTTAGTTCTTAAATTTTGACATGTCCATAACATTGAAAATGGTACTAAATGCTCATCTTTCAGATTCTCTTTAAATATCTTAATGTACTGATGTATCAGATTTAACAGCTGAAGTACACATCGGTGATAACATCTAACAGTTTTCCAGCTCTATGTAACTCCATATTATCAAATTATAGCAGTAAGTAGGAATAAGTACACAGTAAGAGGAGACATATACAATCAAAGAATCTTTTAGGTTGGAAGACATTCCTAAGATCATTGAGTTCATCCATAAACCTAACACTGCCAAGTCCACCACTAAACCACGCCCCTAGGTGCTACATTACACGATTCATTTACTCATCTAATTTGTCTCTTAATTTTGATTATTCTTTTGAATGTTTCTAAAAAGTGAAAAAAAAAAAAGAAAACCAAGACAGTCTCAGAAAAGCTCATATATGCACAACTATATTAAAGAGGCATTTTAGACTAGTAGCTTTATGCGAATGGGTCATCAAACAGTTTTTCAAAATCACACTTTCAGTTACACACACGTACAGAAAATACCTTTAGAACATTAAGCTGTCAGTGGTCTCATAAGAACTCTGAGTTAGTAATCAACCATTAAGACTATGTGGGTAAAGAGCAGAAGGAATTTCAACTGAGGTTTTTTTTTTTAAAATACCACAAAATTCATTCTTACTTCTTTCTCCTTGATGTCTTGTGACAAAAGGCTGTAAAGTCATTGACCTAATTCACACATACCACAACACCAAGCTCTAAAATATACCCATATCAGGGCCATATAGTACCCATGGAGTCTCACCTTATAGGTGTGCAATGATAACGAATGGAAGAACCACTCAAGAGATACAGCAAGTTTTTGAAGTATCAGAATAATTACTGTTTTTCAACTAGTCCTGACTGGGAACAAACAAGAGTTTCCAGAATTCATGTTAGGATTGCGAAGAGCATATGAACTAAACATTGTAAACAGCATAGGAACTAAAACACCAAATCCCATAATTTTTGTTCTACAAAACATGGAAGGTAAGAAAGACCTCTTCAGGTCTAAAAGAAGCCACAGCTGCTTTAAAGCAATCCTAAGTGCTTCAACTAGCAAGTATTCAGATAAAGACAATAACTGCTGATTAAGGTCTGAAGAAGATTTTGAGAGCCTGAAAGATCTATCTTTTTCCGAACTCTACAAAAAGGTATGAAAGATACGACGTTTTTACCTAGTCACATCTTTGTCCTTATACAGAAAACACCTTTTTTGAATATCCCTTGATATTGCTCTCTATTATATTCCAAAAGTTATGGCAGTCTGGTGAAGCCCCCACTGACTGGAAAAGAGGAAATATAACCCCCATTTGCAAAAAGGGAAAGAAGAATGATCCAGGGAACTATAGGCCAGTCAGTCTCACCTCTTCATGAAGCAGATCCTCCTGGAGGCACTGCTGAGGCAGATGAATAACGAAGAGGTGATTGGGTACAATTGTGCCTGACAAACCTGGTGGCCTTCTATGAAAAGGTCACAACACCAATAGACAAGAGAAGAGCAACTGATGTCATTTATCTGGACCTGAGCAAAGCCTTTGACACTGTCCCGCGCGACATGCTGGTCTCCAAGCTGGTAAAACATGGGTTTGATGGATGGACAATTCGGTGGGTAAAGAACTGGCTTGAGGGCCACACCCAAAGAGTGGTTGTCAATGGGTCCTTGTCCAAGTGGAGGCCAGTGACAAGTGGAGCCCCCCAAGGGTGAGTACTGGGACCGGTCTTGTTTAACATCTTTGTTGGCGACACGGACAGTGGCATTGAGTGCACCCTCAGCAAATTTGTTGACGACACAAAGTTGTGTGGTGTGGCTGACACGTTGGAGGCAAGGGATGCCATCCAGAGGGACCCTAACAGGCTGGAGAGGTGGGCCTATGCCAACCTCAGGAAGTTCAACAAGGCCAAGTGCAAGGTCCTGCATCTGGGTTGGGGCAATCCCAAGCACCGATATAGGCTGGGCAGTGACTGGCTTGAGAGCAGCCCTGAAGAAAAGGACTCAGGGGTGCTGGTGGATGAGAAGCTCAACACGAGCCGTCAGTGCACGCTTGCAGCCCAGAAAGCCAACCATATACTGGGCTGCATCAAGAGAAGCGTGGCCAGCAGGACCAGGGAGGTGATTCTCCCCCTCTCTCCACTCTCGTGAGACCCCACCTGGAGTCTGTGTCCAGTTCTGAAGTCCCTATTACAGGAAAGATATGGACGTGCTG
>VWZK01022265.1:17509-64278 GCA_013396935.1 Baryphthengus martii
GGGGCCGCCTCAGGCGGCCCCGCGGCCGGGCGAGGGACCGGGGCAGGCTGTCCTGTCAGTGACGGGCGTGTGGAGAGACGGTGGCCCGCCGAGCTCCAGCAAACTTATTTTTAGATGTGCCTCCCATCTCAACGCGTCTTAAAAATAGCACAGTTCTTATTTAAGGAGTGGGAAAGAAAGTGGCTCTGGAGGCCTCGTGGTGGTGTGGTTTCATATTTTTTTAAAAGCCCAGTTTTTTTTAGAGGGGGAGAAAAAAAATATTTCCGTGGTGTAGGCGACTGTGGGAGGGTTAATATCCACAGGTACACACGGGATGCTTTTACTGTATCTTCATTAAGGTCACCCCTGAAGCAGTTGAACAAAGGTGCTCGTGGCTTTGTCCTCTGTGGTGTGTCTTCAGGGTGAGATGCAAGGTCTGATGTACGTGCACACCTGCTTCATGCAATACTTTTTATAGGGTGACTCGAGCTTTTCTGATCTGACGTTTTCTTTGTTTTCTGTCCTGTCAGTTCTCTCTGGAACGCCTGCAACATGTGGGTGATGCAGATTGAAGGAGTGATAATGGGCTGCAAGGATCAGTGCTGGTTATTATTTTGTAAATGAATCTTTTGCTTGTGTTTTAGCTGCTGTATCTCAGCCGATGATGGTGACAGAAGTGCCGTAAAATAAATGAGTCTTGCTGCGCCAAATGTGTAGTATTATATCATTTGTATCAATGATCTTGTCATGATTGCTCACAAAGGAGAATTCTGATTCTTATTTTCAAAGCACTACAAAGATATGAGAGATTTGTGTAAATGAAAAAGGAAAAGTGTATCTCCGATAGGGAAAGGAATTTTAAGAAAAAAACATTGAATTGTAGAGTATTTCAGATTGCAGGGCATCTCTGGATGTCATTTAGTCTTGCCTCCATGCTCAAAGCAAGTCCATTTGGATAAGATTGCACAGACCTTATCCAAATGAGTTTTGAGCATCTCGAAGAATGGAGATTTCATAGTCTCCATGGTTTTGGTGGTGCCAGTGTCTGACCACCTTTGTGGTAATTTTTTTCTTTTCTTAATCTATTGGTAATTTCCTGTGTTGCTATTTGGTTTTCTTTTCTCTTTTGCATCTCATATCCATCCGTGGGTGATGGTAGTCATGTGCATCTGTAGTTCTAGAAGCTAGTAGAAGCCATGCTAATATTTTGGACCAAAGGGCTGATTGTTTCATGACATCATTCTAGGTATAATTGCTAGATTTTATTCTCATAAATTTGAAATTTATTCTTCATAGGCATCTGCATAACACTTGCTGTTTGTTTGAATATGGTTAATAGCAGGTTATCAAATTAACTTAAAATACGTGAACACCTTATGAAGACTATTTCTTGTTTCCTTTTTTCTTAACCAAATTAATGTCTCTAATAATTTACCCATCTCTATTTGTCCATTGGCCTTGAGTTCCTTAACCTGAATTTGAGAGTTTGCTCCCAACTTTTATTACAGTCCTTTCACCATTAACAGTGTCATATGGTCTCCTGGAATGACAAAGAATCTACTCATTTTAGTAGAAGGAAAGCTTTTTAGCTTTAATCTTGAAGTAGATTTGCCTTGGGAAGGGATGTGCCTTGAACAATACACTACAACCTGTTATTACTGGGAAGTTGCCTTTGTGCTACATAGGCATTGTTTAATGCTCTGGAGAAGCCTTGGGTGATATTTATGATGCTGTTGATGTGGTAAATTATGTGGCCACCTTTTTTTTTTGTTCAGCAGGCAAAAAAAAATAAATTAGGCTGTGCAGTATAAAAATCTGCATGTTCTCTGTTGTGACACATATCTGCCAAAATTACTTGTTTCTTCATTTATGTATATTCTTGAATGTTGCTGATAATAGTTCAAAAGCAGGAGAATGTATTTCTCATGTGATTCATACTATGTCACTTCTGGATGTGTCTGGGTAGAATTTCAAAACATTAGTATGATGCTGCTTAGTAGCAAATGCTTCTAAATAACTCATGCGCTCCATTAGGGCCATATCAAATCATTTATTAGAAGCTGTTTGAATGGCTGGCTGTACTGAATTTGATGATATTTGGAATAATTTGATAAATAATTTAACTTACTTTTCCAGATAACATCTGCCATTTTGTAATGATGGAAACACCTGGCAGTTATGCTCGCTGGCTTGCGTTAATTGTAGTGAGCTTCCACTCAGGAACAAATCAAATGTGTGGGGTTTGTTGTCATTGTTGTCTTTTTATTATTTCATTTAGTCCTGTATTGCCTAGATATTTTTGACATGTATAAACCTCTTCTGCAGGCTCACTGAACTCTAGATTATATATTTGAGAGTTTAAATTTTAACCGCTGATAATATTTTAAAGCTTTTAAAATGACATTTTTGTTTTTGAAAGTGGACCGCTTAGTTTGTTTATTCTTTTCCCAGTCTGTATTAATCCTGTTAGCACGTCCTTGTGGTAAAATAAATAATGGCACATTATGTTTCCATAAAATAAAAAATGGTTTTGGTGGTACAAAGGTTTTATTTGATTGGACAGTATTTAAGAATACATAGTTGCTCAAACAGTTTATCTTGGACTGTTAAGATCAAAATCTTGGAAGGGGAGATCATCTTATGTCTGCAAGCAGACCAGGATAGCAGTGAATTGAATAATAAATTTCAGTCTGAATTTGGACAAGAACATAAAACTGGGAATGTGCTTGTTAGACTCAGGAATGGTTTCCTTATCATAGTGTGTACGGCAAGGCTGTCACTAGCTTTAACATTATTGTTATAGGACAGAATTTCATAATGAAGCTCATACGCTTTCAGTTTCATGGCCTGGAGGACTGAATGGTGGAAATGTGCTAAATTAAACCTGGGGTCTGTGACAATGACTAATACCAGATGCTTCAGAGGGAATTCTAAGAAGAAATGTGAGATAATTTGCATCCCACATTCAAGGTGAATCTGATGCTTTGTAGTTTGGAATTGACTTAAAACCCACATAATGTTTAATAGCCTCTTCAGATGTCATTATGCATAATTATGATAATTTTGGACATCCTTGTTGCTGATATAAGTAGCCAGTCTAGATCAGTGTCTAATTTGGAGGGCAGCTAGTTCATGCAGGGGTTTTGTTTGCTTACTTGATGACGGACTGTTTACAGACTTCGGCCAAATTCACTGACCATTTTCCACCAAATTCAATGACAAGGGCTAACGTGACATTCAGGGGAAAAGAGGTGATTCTGGCCACCTGCTTACACTGCAGTGGTGACAACACTCATCTGGGTGTGGAACCTGCCCATCTGCAGATTTCATTTCTATTTGTGTTGGAGCAAGACCTGGAACAGAAGCTGTTTCTTGGAGAATGCCATTATTACCGCTCTGCAGGATGGTCTGGGGTGTGTATCTCTCAACTTCTCCTGTGGAATTGAAATAGAGACTGTGCCTGTGCTTCCTAGTTAGATCTTTTGTTTTGGACTTTGGAAACTTGTGAAGTTTGTGTTCCAACGGCTGTTCTAGTGAGCATTCAAGTATTTTATATATAAACAGCATCAACAAGCAACAAAAAAACCCTGAAATGACCCTGTAGCCTGAGATGTACTTGAGTCTCCTGAGCAATGGACTTCACTTAAAAGTGAGGAATTAAAAAGCACTGATATAGTACAGACTATTTCTGAATATTGCTCTGTTCCAGGATCAGTATCATCTTGAATGTGAGATGCTTATCATCTCACATTTATCCTTACAGTCCATTTCTGAGTACTGCTAACTTACTGATGTTGATGGCTTCTGAGAAAAATAAGTTATGTGCTGTATGAATATGTACTTATGTCAAAATAATACATAGCAGAATGGTACTAGCCAGTATTAATCACCGAATACCTGTGAACCTAATCGTAGATTTCATTATGGTATTGCTTAGGAATTTTTTCTGGCTTTTCTGACCTTCATAGTCTTTGCATGCAGCCCTGTGGAGAGTTCCTGTGGAGAGTTTTGAAAGGTTTACTGTTTGCTGGTGAAATTCTGCAGTACCTCCCATGAGCTCCTGACTGTCTCCACTCTACATTTGAGGACTTAGTGTTTGAACTTCAAAACTTCATAGTGCTGTTCCAGATCAATATTCATTCACATTCTCTGTGAGGTAGATGGCTTTACATTTCTTTTTTTCTAGAAAGAACACTCTGACTTACATATATATAACAAACTGGCTCTGACAGGAGAGCCACGGCTCCTGCTCAAGGGTTACATCTCCTAGACTAGAAATCAGTTGGCTGCTGTGCTAATCCTGCAGCAGCTCCACCAGTTTTAGTGATTGGTTACTAGTATTTGTACTAATGTGTCACCCAAACCTGTTTTCCACAGAACACTGTGTTCACAACAGGAGCTCTTCTGTTCTCTGCTAGCAGCACTCTTGCTGCAAGCATCTATAGCAGGAAAGTGCTATAGATGGCAGTGTCAGGCTGGAGAAATGATGGGAGATTTTTTGGTGACTGCGGTCACAGGAGGTGAGAACTAAATTTAAAACCTGGATTTCTGTCCCTGGTAATTGCAGTTTTCTTTCTCGATATAGCCTTGGTGACTATCATAGCTTTTACTGACTTTTTTATTATATTATCCATGTCAACCAAGAAATCTCCTTAGATATTTTAGGCAAATGCCTAAAAGCATAGAGGTAAAAACATAGTATATGCTCACTCTCATACTTAAGAGTCAATTCTTGAAAGTTGGTGCCTTAGAAAAAAAAAAGGTTCCCATAAATCCTTCATTGTATTTTTAAATGAGCTGGACCAAAGCATGTAATAATAAAAGCAGTATTGCTAATGTCTGTAAAATATTAGGCTACGCTTCACGGTAGAACATTCTGCTTTATTTCAGTTAGGTAATAGCACAGATAATTAGAGTACTGTGAAAGGAGTTTAAATGCAAGTGCTCATTGTAAATGAGTGATTGTGAGGACGTGGATTTATTTTATTCTTTACATCATAGTCCGTGGTTTGTCTTGGAGCAGAAATTGTGAGGCTTCCAGATCAGTCTGTGACAGGGTGTACAAACTTGGCATAGGATTCCATGCCAGAGCACGTCTCCGGAGTGAGATGGGAACTTTTCTGTGTGCTCCATGTGTAAGGGAGTGGAAGACGTTCAGCAGGGCTTTAGGACATTGCTGTCTTCTAAATTGAAAACCAGGTCTATTCTTTTTTAGATAGGAATTGGTTTTCAAGGGTAGGCTTTTTGCACAACAGATCTCTGAAAATCAGTATCTCAACTTGTGGAAGGCTTTATTTGGGAACAGAGCACCGATACTCCTTCACTGTAGGACTTCCATAGTGATCATCATGTGTACCTGACAAACTATAAAAACAACACAGTGAAGCTTTGGGGCATTTTTCTTTAGGGATGAAATCAGTTACCACGTCGTTTTTATTACTTAATATTTTCTTTTGGGTGTCTTTACTAAAAATCTTATTCTACGTAAAGACAAAAATAGTTTTAATAGATGCTATTGTTTTTTTGGAAAAATGCTACGTACTTTTGTACTTATTCTAAAGAAAATATAAACTGATGCTTCCAGAAAGCAGGCTGCTTTCTCTTACAGGTAGAAGCAGGCTTGCGTGTTGAGAGTGACAACCTTACTGCTGCTAGGCAAGAGCGTGACTCCAACCTCTGTGCAAGTGATGGAACACCACAAAAGATCCTACAGTTAGTAATGGCACTGAGGGTGAAATGACAGACAAGGAGTAACATAACAATTGGTTTTAATTGTACTGTAGCAGGGTAGACTGTTCTTCAATGAGTAATCCCATACACAGCTGTTTAACAAGTAGTTTTAACAGACTTCACAGAATTTATCAGTCTCTCCTGTTTAGTTTGTTGGTTTTTTTAATCCCACAGTGTGATGAGTTTTGAAATGAGTTAGAAGGAAAGCTGTGTGCATTACCTTGATCAGAATTTGTTCTGAAATTGTTTAGTGGATCCTGGTTGGTATATAGATGCGCTTTCAACCTGGTTATTATTAAATAAACATTTTTGGTGCCTTAAAATTCTACATTTTGTATACATCAAAAGTTGTACGCGTTGCTCATTTTCGATAGTTATAGCAATACATACTCTGAGAGAGAGGTTATTTTGGCTATTAAAAATTTAATTGGACAGTCTTTGTTAGAAGATTGAAAATTAAAAATAAAATGGTCTGCATTGTTCATATTGTATTTGCCTAATTCTTCTGTCTCCTGATTAACTGTGATCATCATGAACGGCGAGCCTGTCGTCCTGTGAAGTCTGGAGCTGGGAAAGATCATTTGCTTATGAATTTTTATCATGCGGTTCATCTGATGATTATGATCAACATTTTTACTATATTGAAGGTGTGATAAAGTTTCTCTCCATGTGTGCTCTGCTAATGTGTGATATGATGTGAATCCATATTCAGGGCATTTATTGGAGCTGTTCATCAGAAGCTTGTTCTTCACTTGGCCATCTGTTTTCATAAAGCATGTAGCAATTTAACTACCTTTGAGGTCATTATCCTGTCAAAAATCAGTAATATCTGCCAAGCAGTTGAAAACTGTTGGGAGGAGAAAAGGGAGATGTTCACAGACCTCGTGATCACATAAGCTTCTTAGCTTTAGCAAAGCAGACCTGAAATCTGTATTTTAATTATTCTGCAGCACTTGGGAATCTGATGGTCTTAAAGAGATATCTCAAAAAAAAAAATAAAAATTGTTTGCGTATAAGAAGTTTAAAACATGTGCCAAAAGCAGATAATATTTCTTGGAATGCCTAGTGTCAGCCGGGGAGTCCTAAGAAATACTGGCTTATTTTAAATGAAATATCAGACCCACATTTAAAATTTTTGTTCATAAATTCTAAGTTTTCATGGATATTTTGAAAGCAGCAACAGCTACAATTTATTCAAGCAAGACATTTTGATGAGTATGTATCTTACACTTTAATATCCCGGACCTCTTTGCAAGAGTTTGTACAAAGGATTCACGTGTGGGACTGGGACACCTGTCAGAAAGAACAGCTTTAACATATACTGCAAATATAAAGCTCCTGCTCCTCCTATTAAAAATACTTGTGGAGTCATATACTCCAACACACTGTTTGACTTAGTGTAAGTAGGAATGGGATTTATTACGTGTTATTTCAGTTCCGACCTGTTGCAGTGTCGTATAGCAATCTTTTTTGGAAGTCATTTTACAGAAGTCATCTTGAAGTTAATCCATACCATACCATGCAAATAGAAAATTACCTCTTAACAAGTGAAAACCGATACCCTGTTTCTTTTAATTGCAGAAAGAAGACTATAAAACTGTTTTCTATCAGTAATGATTAATCGTAATTAAACCTTGCAGCACCCAAAAGTGTGCTACTGGTGTTGACATGCTGTACCTTCTCAACAATTTTAGTCTTACCGTATAAATAGGCAATGAAAAGTGAAATCCTGAAAAGAGAGATAAAAGAAAAGCAAAGATTGCAAAAATAAATGTAATTTCTAAATAATGAAAAATGATGGATTGATGTGATGGCATTGGAGGGAGTGAGATTTGGATAGACATGGAATGAATGAAGAGCATAATAAAGGGTAAGGGGGAGCAATTGCTGTTTATGGGAGAGGAGAAATGAGAGCAGGTAAAGCCTTTTGAAAACCAGCAGTGTCTCAGTTGAAGTACAGCATCTAACTCTGTGTCTTCTAATCTGAATACATTCTTCAAAAGAGTCTATGTTACTCTATTTCATGCCAAGCTGACTTTTTGAATATCTTCTTAGATTTCATTGCACAATTGCAATTTGCACAAATATAAGGCCAAAAAGGATGGTCAAGAACAAGTTCTTACCTCTGACAGGTTGAACAGTGTGCTTTAAAGTTCTTTTTAAATGCAGTTATTTAATATGATGACCTGAGTGCCTTTTGCCAGCTTTCCACTGAATCTTTTAAGTGCATTTACGTTTTAAATTTGTAAATATATCTCAAGAATTTTGGTTTGTTTCTTTTTTTTAAAGTGTTGTTAATTATAAAAATGGAAAAGACTAAGATTCCCTTAGTTTTCTATGGTCTGAGTTATTAGTGGAGGGAAACACACTGTAAGAAGGGAAGGTTGCTGTAGCTGTCTTCTGTTCTGTCTTTTTCCTATCACTACTTTCTTCTGCGTTGTAAGCATTGCGGTGAAGTCTTTCTTCACTTAATAATTCTGGTCTAGCAATTCACATGCTAATACCTAGCTTTGAGGTATACAGAAGCAGTATCTAAGGTCCCACTATTCACAAATAAGTCTTCATTCTTTGAACAATCTGATTAAGTCCCCCATCCCCTGGGAGGATCCGCATGCTGCCTCCAGGATTCTAGGACAATTTGTGAGTGATCAAAGTCCGATAGTACTTAGGCCACTGAATCCATCTGATAAATAGCAGTATTCAAATCGTGTCTGAAGCCATCGGTGATATTACGACTCTGCTTCTCATTTCTGCTACTGTTAAAAGGTGAAGGAAAGGAGGAAATGGCTGACCTGATTTTCTGTTGTTTTCAAAGAATTAAGTACATTTTATTTATTTAAATAGATTGACTGGGATTTTTTTCCCTCCTGGGAAATGGAAAATAGATGTATCCTTAGTATGCCACGTAAACCATATTCAGAGGTTGTTGTGGCAAGTAGTTCTTTATATACAGTTTAGGGGTCTGTGGAATTATTACAGTAGCAATTATAGTAGGTCAATATTTCTAAATTGATGTTTTATTATGTCATAAAAAGCGTGTTTGAAAAAGAATGCAAAAGGCAATAGCTAAACTGCTACCTGTTGATAGAGTACTGTCATACTGTGCTGAGTGAAAAGTTTACACCAGTACGCGTGCAGCGGGCAGGTTGCTTTGCTTACTGGAAATTACAGAACATTCTGAATAAGTCTGTGTGGTGTGAAATTCAGTGTTTGGGTTTTGTGTGATGTGAAGTTCAGTATATTAGCATCTGCTTCTTCAACAAAATGAATAATATAAAATACATATGCACCATTGAAATATCAAAGTAAATATTCCTCTGTGTTGATGGCTTAATAGATAAGATAGACCCCAAAATTATTTTTTTCCTGACCTAACCGTATGAATTAGTTGTCAGTAATGATGTGAAGATCTCTGTTTGCATACAGCTATTTGCTGTCCAGAAAGAGAGCAGAAATACAAGTTGGAGACTGGAAACAATAATAAACAGACTTTGGAAAACTCTCCATATAAAGCAAGACTGAAAAGATTGGCACTTCCCAACCTTTTCCACTTCAAACTACATGCAGAATACTAGACTTTATGAGGAAAAGGAATTGTGCGTTCTGTCTTCCCTTTTTGACAGAAAAGACTGTGTAATACAGTCAAAAAACCTCATCTACGCAAGAAGTTCTTTTTAGATGGTGTGTCATTAGTTTCAGTAATTAACTGACAAAAATATCTGAGCAATGGGACGATGCTGTTATTTCTACAACAAAAGATTAGATGCTTAAACGTAATATATGCATGCAAGATCTAAATTACTTTAGTATTTTTTTAAGTCCTTTCTGCTATAAATCCTTGTGCTTCAAAATATAAGCAAACTAGATGGAACAACTGAAAAGACACTTTCCCTATCCAGAATCGTCCACTGACGAATTTCTTGCACCTTCTGTCAAGCCATCTGCTACAGGCTAATGAACAGACAGCATGCTGGATTAGATGAAGCACTCGTATGAGTTATTTTGATAGCTCCCGTGTTCCTTTCAGTGGAAACTCTGTGATTAATGAAGCTTAGAGTGAAAATTTTGAGGGCAGGGGCAGGCAAAATGTTCTAGCTCTGAGCTTCCGCGCTGCAGGATGCTGGTGACAGAGAGGGGTGACAAATTCGCATCACTGTTTTTGAAGCATGTTTCAATGTTTTCTGATAAGCCTTCATTTGGCAGAAGAACATCTCAGTACCCTCTGTCCATGTGCCCATGGGAAGTAACGACTGAATCAAGAGGAGTGCAGAGCTGTGCAAGAGGAGGGCAAAATCTGCCTATTTCCAGACATTATACATCACTCCATAATACAAAGCAGGTACTAGAACAAATACCAACTTCACTTTGGGATGTACCTGAGATCTCTGTCTCTGAGGAGTCACCACTATTACAGAGCAGAGTTTCTTCCTGCTGCAACTCCGGATGTGATGACACACAAATACTTTTTCTGTCAGTGGCAGACTCACATGTTGTGTTTGAAGCTGTATACAAACTAGCAGAGAAAGTATTTATTCCAACATCTGCCCTTTGGAAGTATTCTTAAGTAGGCTTCATACTTGCGCGGGATCCAATTTTACTTTGTAACTTAATCATTCTTGAGTTTGTCAGGATTAAAAAAGGTCAACGATGACATTTGGTCCCAGTTTAGTGATTCCTGTGGTTACTGTTGAAAGTATGAGCTGCTTGTAGGCATCAGGGCTCCAGTACAAAGAACAATAGTGTGGAAATGACTGAAGTCCTGGTGTGTTACCATCAGAGTTGTCACCGCTGCTGGTGGCTTTCCAGTCTCTAGAGCTGCTCATGATCAAAGCAGAGGTACATGACCAAACCCTGGTGGGCTGCTCTAAGGACAGAGGAGCAGTGGCGCAAAGGACGCTCTTCCTGCAATACGGTAGCTGTGGGTTTGCCTGCTAAAGCAGTGTTGGAACTAGTTGGACTGAATCTGTGTTGGCCTGTCAAGTCTTCTTGCTGGAATCTTTTACTAAATTACATTTTCTGTCTTTTAGACAATAATTGACTCATTGTTATTGGCACTTTGCCCGTAGATCAATAGTGCACTTCTTTTCTTTTGTTTGATTATTGCTTTTTGGAGCATGAGCATGCCCAGGTGTTCCTCAACACTCTAGATACACTGTGTGCTGCTTTTCTAGCAGCACTTCTGAAGGTTTAAAGTCAACTCTGACCTGTCAGTTATACCATTGTGATAAGATCCACAAAGTCAAAAACTGTTGTGGTCATATTGGAACAGTCTGTGCATTATGCCCACTTGCATTGCATTAATAGCCAAAGTTGGGAGCTAATTAATTTCTTGCACACTCTGATATTCAGCCTGTTGTCTTTCATGTATTTAATTAACTTTCCTAATACCCTAAGTTGGATGCAGATAATGCAAAAACTGAAAAAAAAAGAGCTATGAACATCACTTATAGGTCAACCTATTTCAATCCGTGTTTTCTGTACTAGCATAACTTGGGTTACTTTATGTTTTCAATGTGCCTGGTCAGATGGAAAAATACGTTAGATGGGAAAATAACCCTTTCCAGCATAGTCTTGTTTCATAGTCATCATCAGAGTTTGAACAACAGAGAGATTGTTGAAACTCATCTGGTGGTCAAAGTGAAAGATAACAAACATAGCATTTTTTATGTAACAATATCAAAATATCCAAGTTTATTTAAGGAAAGCATTTAAAGTAGCAGTTTATTTGCTGTTGCTTTAAATAAACATTTTCTTCTCAAAAGAAGTATTTTCTGTATTTTTTAATTAACTCGATCTAAGTTTTATGAAAAGATATAACAGTAAGTTCCCATTTCAGGATGTTGATAGTTTTCAGTACTTGCAGGAGAAATTTGTTAGTATTATCAGTTCCTGTGGTTAGGCTTTTATTAAAATATTCCTGTTAGTTTGCTTGAAAAATTGCTTTACCATTGTAATTTAATTAGGAAGCATAATTTATGTAGGTAGGCTTACACTGTTCTTTTGGATCAAAGTTAGAATGGGAGTCTAAACAATTGGAGGCTTAAGCTCTGAAACCTTATTATCTTAATTTTATGCCGTAAAAAGTCAATTAATGCAAGATGTATTTTAGTCATGCCCTATTTATGGAGTTGTTCATAGCTTGTATTTAGGAAAGCGAGTGAAGTTTGAGGAAGAAAGCTTTCTTTGCTGTGTAGCATCCATCTTGTGATTGGTCCTAAATGTCAAGAGCAGATGCAAGCATGAGAGTTGCCTATCGTATTCGTGCAAATAGGACAGTGTGCACACAAATGCTGATTTAATTCTATTGGTAAACTTCCAGCAGTGTTTCTGCAAAAGTGTCATAGGAGACATTCTCACATTAGTACATAATGGTTTTTCTGCTCCGGTACCCCTTGTGAAGCCTCTCTGATGGGCCCTGCAATGGCTGCAAGGCTTTGGGGTTAATGCAGTAGCCTCTAGAGCAGACTGTGGTGCTTCCCTGGTCAGTAATGAACTTCGTGCCGTCTGTTTGCTGGTTCTGACATGGATCTGTTGGAGAGAGTCCAGAGGAGGGCCACAAAGATGATCAGAGGGCTGGAGCACCTCTCCTATGAGGCAGGCTGAGGGAGTTAGGTCTGTTCAGCCTGGAGAAGAGAAGGCTCTGGGGAGACTTTATAGCCGCCCTCCAGTATCTGAAGGGGGCCTACAGGAAAGCCGGAGAGGGACATTTTATAAGGGTGTCTGGTGACAGGACAAGGGGCAATGGTTTTAAACTAGAGCAGAGTAGATTCAAATTAGACATTAGGAAGAAGCTCTTTACTATGAGGGTGGTGAGACACTAGAACAGATTGCCCAGAAAAGTTGTGGACGCCTCATCCCTGGAAGTATTTAAGACCAAGCTGAATGAGGTTCTGAGCAACCTGGTCTAGTGGGAGGTATCCTTGCCCATGTCAGGGGGATTGGAACCGCATAATCTTTAAGGTCACTTCCAACTCAAGCCGTTCTATGATCTCTTCAAACTATTGCAGTCATAGCAAAGGACCGTGGTTTTTTTTTTCTTGTTGAAATAAATGCAAATTGTACTGCCATGAAAGAGTACTATGCTTCATTACTGGGGTTGGAATCTATGGTTTTGCATAGTGCATATTGTGTGGTTTATGTGTGAGGGATAAGAATTGGCTCCTAAGGTCATTGGGTGTATGTACAATCTACTGTATTAATGAAGAGATTGAATGAAGAGCATAAGATTTGCCTTGTGTTTGGAAGGCGGCAGAGATCGTGCAGTTCCTCAACGAGCTCTGTGGAGATCACTGAAAATTAGTCACTTAGCCAGCATTTGAGTAGGAGCAAAGAAGCTGAACCAGAAGGAGTTGCAGTGTGTTTGGCTGAACTGAACTGTGTCATTCTAATGCCCTCTGTTGCGGGTGGAGCACCCTCTGTTGTCTGAAAGAAGTGCATGGACTGAAGGCCGGTAGTTTTATATCAGAATATGGAGAATTATGGTTAACTCTGTGTGGTGTTAATGTGTACATCACTGGAGCTGATTCAAAATACAATATATATTGTACACCACGCGGTGTGGTGACCTTGTCACTGGTGGGTGGGAAAAAATATTTTTAAGTGTGTTAACTATGTGCATTTTTCAGTGGTATTTGAGGCTGCAGCTTTCTTAGGCAGGACATTAACATCATCCCTTACTGGAAGCTTAATATATTTCTCTGTTTGAGCCCAGTTGTTAGGGAGCAGCAGGATGAGGTTGCCCTGCAGGGGTGACTGCCAGCAGCCAAGGGTAACAACAAAGAGCATAGCCCCACACTACCCAAGCAAAAAGAATGGATCAGTCTGGTGACAGTATCTGAGGACACCTGACAGTCTCATTTGCCAGACAAGCCTGTAATTGGGAAGCAAGTCCAAGGTCAAGTCAGCTGGGCACGCCGTCAGGCACAGGTATACCTGGAGCATGGCTCAGGCAGGGACCAAGGGCAAGACTGAGCTTCAGCATAGTTTCCAAGCAACAGAGAGAAACCACTGACAAGGCTTTTTATGGCTCTTTCCCACACAGCTCTTCTCAGAGGTCTCTGGCAGCACCGCAGTGGAGCTAGCCTTAAGCACAGCCAGCTGACCCCCTAGGAAGGGGTGAAGCCGCAGTGCACAGGGCCTTGACGCTGACTTTTGAGTATCAGCTCTTTGCCCGGAGGAGGTAGATCCAGTCAACTATGCTTTCTTCTCTTGTGTTCTTGGGCACTCCCCAGGGATCAGTACTGGGCCCAGTTCTATTCAACATCTTTATTGATGACCTGGATGAGGGGATCAAGTCTACCGTTAGTAAATTCACAGATGACACCAAGTTGGGGAGAAGTGACAATCTGCTGGAGGGTAGGAAGACGCTGCAGAGAGACCTGGCCAGGCTGGGTCGATGGGCTGAGGCCAATGGTATGAGGTTTAACAAGGCCAAGTGCAGGGTCCTACACTTTGCCCGCAATAACCCCAGGCAGCACTACAGACTGGGGGAGGAACAGCTGGAGAACAGCCCGGAGAGACCTGGGAGTGCTGGTTGACAACTACCTCAACATGAGCCAGCAGTGTGCCCAGGCAGCAAGGAAGGCCAATGGCATCCTGTCTTGTATCAGGAATAGTGTAGCCAGCAGGAGTAGGGATGTAATCTTCCCCCTGTACTCGGCACTGGTGAGGCCTCACCTCAGTACTGTGTGCAGTTCTGGGCCCTTCACTTCAAGAAAGATCTTGAGGTGCTGGAGTGGGTCCAGAGGAGAGCGATGAGACTGGAGGGAAAGTCTTATGAGGAGAGGCTGAGGGAGCTGGGGTTGTTCAGCCTGGAGAAGAGAAAACTCAGGGAGGACCTTATTACTCTCTACAAGTGTCTGAAGGGAAGTTGCAGTCAGGTGGGGGTCGGGCTCTTCTCCCAGGCAACTAGTGACAGGACGAGAGCGCACGGCCTGAAGCTGCGCCAGGGGAGGTTTAGGTTGGGTATTAGGAAGCACTTCCTCACAGAAAGGGTGATTAAACACTGGAATGGACTGCCCAGGGAAGTGGAGGGGTCGCCATCCCTGGAGGTGTTTAAGGAAAGACTGGATGTGGCGCTTGGTGACATGGTCTAGTTGATGTTGTGGTGTTAGGTCATAGGCTGGACTTGATGATCTCAGAGGTCTATTCCAGCCTCAAGAATTCTGTGATTCTGTGGTATTTGTTGACAGCTGTGGGGCTGTGAAAACATTAGTAAACAGATCCAATGTGCTTCACAGTTTATGCTGTTATCTTCAGTTATTCTGAGCTGGTTGGACTCCACAAGTGAGAATTTTGGAGGAAAGAGCAGCACAAGGAAACCACTGTGACTCATTCAGCTCTGTCACAGGACACTGACACCTCAGTACGAGGCTGACAATTTCTATTTTCAAGAGAGAATATGAGTCCACTGCGGATCATACCTGACCTGAAAAGAATGCTCACCAAGGCTTGCAGATCTATGAAGGGTAGTAGGGTCTCAGCACTGACAGATTTTCTTTCTAAGTAGTATCCATTCTTCTGAAAGACTCTGAAATTTCTGGTTTGGTTTGGTTTGGTTTGAGTTTTTGTGGCATAGCTCCTTCAGAAAAGTGAATTCTGCGTTGTTTTTTTTTTTCTTTGAACTGTGATGAAGATAATTAATATTTAAGGTAAATATCACATAGTTCATCAGTTGAACAAAGAATGGTGAGGGAACAATGCTAAGGGCATATTGGGAAGGGCCACAAGCTCTCTGCGTATATCACTAGTTTTGTGCTCTTAGTACTATACTTAGATTTTTACATATTAAAGAAACCATAGAAATTGCTGTCAGGATGATAATTATGGTCAAAAGCACAACCTGAATCAGTGTTCCTTAGAACTCCCAGCAGAGATACCACAAGTTGAACACCTTTGTAGAAAAGCAAGCGTTTAAGAGTGGGGAAAACAGGAAATGTTTGCTCTTCTGCGTTACACCTTGAGGGAAGAAAAGATGCAGCATTAAGACGTTAAAGATGTCTCTTGGATTAACGAGATATATAAACAATCCTCACAAAACTGAGGGGAAAGGAACTATGATTGCGTGATGGAATAGCAAAAGGAAGGTGAGTATTAACAAGACTTAAGAGTTCTGGAAAACAGGAAAAAGGGGTGAAGAAAAAGTGAATTAGAAGAGAGAAATTAGACAAAAAGAAGAAACTCACTAGAAAGGACGAATAGCTTGGACAAAGGCTGCTAGAAAAAATCGGAATTATTTTGAGAAGATGGAAAATGATACGTATAACGATGCTGGAAAATGAGGAAAGAAAACTGAAATATAAACTGTATCTGCTGTAAATCGCATAGTACTAAGAAGGCTGTCAGATACGAAGACATTTTTTTAATTAAGGCACTTGCTGAAAACAAGTGACCTAGTTCTGAAGCTTAATAGTGATTTAAAAATTTATAGTTTTTGAAAGGTGGGCCATTTCCCAATTTGTGTAAGGACTGTAGGACCCGTCCTGCATCCGGACATGAAATTCCATTTTGAATTTCGCTGGTAGTAATTCAAAGCAACATATTTATACTTAGCAGTAAAAGAGGAACTAGCTAGTTCTTAGAAAAGTTACCCTCTCGGTATTGCGAAGCATATGAAAGTTTACTGATATCCTGGAAGCTGTGTGTGGTTCATGGTATATAGTAAGAGAGACACGTCTATATTCATGGTGTAATAAGTAGAATATCAAGTAATCCTGCGGCTAAATCTAATATTAGTTTACAGATTCACTGATTAACTCTAGGAAGTGAAGAATAGTGTTGCCATGGTGAAGTCTATACGGTAAAGCACAAGAAGAACGAGCTAGTGAATAATTGATACATGTCTAAGATTAGAAACGATCATTTACAGTGTGCTCTTTGATATTCATGCATACTTTTTACTTTAAAAAACCTCAGAGAAGCACATTAGCATAGACTGTGACAGGTTTTTTGCATAAACTTTTAAGCAGAGTAGCAATGACTTAAATGTGCAAGAACACACAAATGTATAGTTACTGCAGTGCTAAGATTGAGAATTCAGGCATAAGCCCAAAAGTTCAAAAAAATGAAGGTTTTTATCATGGGATGTATTTGGCCAGGCTGAGTGCATGTCTAGTTCTTAAATATGTAACCTAAATAAGAATACGTGTCATAAGATTCAGTAAGACAAGTGATAACTTTGTGCCTGTGTGCTTACCTCCTTCCAGTTTTAGTCATATAAAATAGCTCTTAATTTAATTTTTAAAGCCTTAATTTAGAAGTTATTTAGTAAGGTGTGCTAGGCCATCTTGAATTAAGGAACAGTACTTACAAGTGTCCTGATAAAGCTTAAAGACACACTTCTTCAAAATGGATAAAAATCTGACCGCTGTTGCAAAGGTTTCTCCAAATAAAGAATGGAAAGCTATTTTCTGGGATAAACATTGTAGATCTGCTGGACCAAACAACTGCAGGCATCATGCCTTTATAAACAGTTTTCCTTAATAAATGTGCCATTTATTTTTATAAATATATAATGGAAATCAGTGAACCCTACACAATGGTTCTAAATACCATCCAGCTGCCTCGTAGCAAACATATACTTGTCATAAATTCCTTTTTAGCAATCCCAGTAGCAAGAACTATTTTTCATTATTAATTAGCCCTATTAAAATAAATAAAATACATGCAGTTGGCATACGTACAACAATCCAGAGGTTGGGGGTGTTGTTTTTTCTGCTTGCAAGATGAATGAAATTATTAAGGGAAAAAATGACTGATATGAAGTGATCTCTGTATAAATATTGTGTGCTTAATTTGAACTATTTTTTTTTTTCACTTTTTTAATGCCTCAAGTTTGCAGACCATCTTATAGTAAGTGCCCCATTAAAGCAAACATCTCCAGGGTAAGTTAAATTATAACCAGGCTATGACCATATATTTAGAACTTAAGAAAGGACAAGTCAGAACAAATCAAAACTAGTAGTACTGTGAGATAGTGATGGCAAATACCAAGGGATAGAATTGAGAGATGCCTTAAAGAAGGGTGGCAAGTACCAGCATCAGGTTCAATTTTACTTAATTTACTACCTAGAATAAGTAGGAAGAAGCATACGGCATGTAACAAAAAGTGCATATTTTTATTACACTTGATGTTGGAGAAAATGGAAAACAATCTGTGTAAAAATAAATAACAAACTTTACTAACTTCTAAAGCTGCACAGGCTTCCTGTGAATTTTTTCTGCTTAAAAATAGGTAAACTACCTCTAATGATTATAAATGAATCAAGACATACAAGCTGAGAGGAAAAGGAGAGGGGTTGTCTTTCTTAAACATCGTACGAGTAGAGGATCGTGAAGGTACTAAATATATGGAAGAGTGATCAGCATTTTTGTCAGCTGATTTGTAGGATGCCGGAATATTCCCATTTCCCACAGAGAGATGTATTTAAAGATTGAGTTTTCAAACTTGATTTTTGTTGTCTGTCCCAAAATTGAATCAGGTGTAAAACTTGCATCGGTGTTTTATGCATTGATTATTTTATAAATACCATCCACGGGCTGTGTAGAAGAAACTGCATTCAAAACCTGTATGTTTTTCATGCTTGTGTTTCATGCACACTGCTTTAACAATGGATTCATACTGAATAGGAAACAGGCTTTGTGTCGTGTCTGAAGCGATGTTCCATGTATATGTAAGAGTAATACTTTGCGGTGTCCTCTTCAAAAAAGATCTTGATGTCGTTACTCAGCGGAATGGTTGCATTTCTTCCTGCATTCTGCAGTCAACAATACATTAGATATTAGAAAACAGCCTTATTACTGGCAAAAAAGGGTAGGATTTCCCAGTACATTGAAAGTGTCGGATATACATGTCATTGGGGAACGTGAACTTGAAAAATGGACCTTTGAGAAAGGACTTGTGAAGTTTATTTTTGAAAGAGGGAGGTTCTAGCTGGGCAGTTGAAGTGAAAATTGCACAGATCAAAAGCTAATAACCATAATTAACCTCAAAGCTGAAAAGCACTTATCTTTTTAGCATGACCTCATCATTAATTGGAGACTCTTCAGCAAATGGCAGCTGTTGTCTGGTCTTTGCCTTCCTACTTGTCCCTTTGAAATTAAAGTTAGGGGGCTGTGAACGCTTCCCTCTGGACGTTAGACTCAGCATTTCCTTGGGTGCTGCACTGAGCCAGTGCCATGGCATTAGCAGCAAGAAGTCCGCTTTCTGCGACCACTCCTACACTGTGGTGCGGACTTCTGCGGAGTGGAGCTGATGTGGGGCTGCATTTTGAGGTTTACGGGTCAGTTAAGATTCTGTTACAAAACTACACATAGCAAAGGGAAACTATGTTATTGCACAAATGCTACAGATAGTTATTTTTCTTAATTATTTTTCAGAAATTCTGAAGTAGCATCTTGGAAAAAATGGCGGCATCAAAGACTGTTTATGTGCCCATGTCTCCAATAAAGGCAAAGGGGGCATCTTCTTTTTAATAGATTAGTAAAGGGTTAAACCTATATTTCAGCTACTTGGTATTTGCTGGTTATCTGTTATATTTCCATGGAATTTAGATTGTTTTTTTCTATTCCTTATTTCTCACGTAGGTTGCTAAGCATCAATAAGTGAATTCCATATATGTTGCTATCTATGATTTGCATGCAGAATATTAACCTTGAATTTGCATATATTTCTTAATAGTTGTTTACATTATTTCTTTACAAGTGGTTTCTTGCAGAAAAGCAGATAGTGGTGAGTATTGCAAAGCACAGATGATTCTCAAATTTCTCTCTCAAAACTTGAAACTGTATTATGTAGTTTTCCCGCCTGTTTCTCGAATAGAGAGATAAACATTGGTAAGAGGCTTCAGCGTCTGAGACAAACAGATCTGGATCTTCCTCTGAGCACAGTGGAGAAGAACGCATCCAGGGCTCTACTCACTATTAGGACTTCTGCGAAAAGGATGTTTAGCCAAGATAGATGTTCATCTTGTTTTGTTAGCGTAAGTTTTGAATAAAGTGAGCGCTGCTTAATTCCGAAGAAGTTTACTGGCAGCGTGATTAACACTCCTTTATCGTACGACTGATGAAAGCAATATTGGTTGCAAGTATAAAGGCATCCTTATAGATGCTTTCTGAATTGTTTTTCCTCAATGAGTCATCTTTTAAAGAATTATGCAACTGAAGGTCTTTTTTTTTTAATTTATCTAGTGCTTTGAAAGCCTTTATGGTTCTGCTTCCGATTTTGTGTTTGAGATTGTCATATACATGACAGCAGGGAAGTGCAATCACTAAAGGTAGTATTCAGAACACTAGTATTAGGGGGTTTAGGCACCTGCAGTTTGATTTTGTGTTTTCTTGGCAGATTACTCATTCAGAAACTTCAGCTCTGACAGTTCAAATTTTTCACTTCACATTGGGATTGGTATTTCTTTTTTTGTTTTTTTTAATAGCATTAAATATTTTAATAAGTGGGCAAAAAACATTGGTATTCCAGACTAAAAAAGTTACTTACATGCTACTTCTGTTAGTCTTAAATAGTCTCAATAGTCTTAAATACTAATAGTTAATAAATATTAATACTTAAATAATTAAATATTCTTAAATAGCCTTAAAATACTTCTTAAATATTCCCTCTTAAAGCCTTTTTTTATAAAGGCCTAACAGATGGATATGTCAACTGTAAGTCAAGGGGAGGCCTTGTTTGGTTGTTATTTAGATTCATTATTCAATTTCTACTCTTTCTTATCTAAAATAATAAGGAATTACTTGAGATGGAAAAGGAAAAAAGTAATATGGTCCTACAGAATTTACCTGTTAATTAGACAAAGGAAATTAAAACTAAATTAAAGAGATGGCTAATTTTATAAAATGAAGGGAAGATGCTGGCTGCAGTGGGTGTTTTGTTTGTTGTTTTTTTTTTTTTTTTGTCTTAAGCTATTTAGGTGGGGAAAAAAGGTATGCAGACCATGATAGGAAGTTGGTCTCTGGATAGTAGATTTCTGTTCTACCGTTTTTGATACCCATCTTTCAGGTTGTTCTTCCCGCTCATGCCTGCACAAAAAGCTGGAAAAGTGCATGTCTAAATCTTGTTTGAGATGCTTTGTGTAGATTGCATAAGAGTTTCATCCAGAGTTTATTTATTGAAAACTGCAGTGTCTGGGTCACTGAAGCTGCTTGCATATCTGATTAAACAAAACAGAGTGGGGAGGGAGATCATAAAAAGGAAAACTATTTAATGAAATGCCAGTTTAGAGATCAAATTTAATTACAAGTCTCAAAACAAAAGTTTTAGTTCTTATCTGAAAACTATTGCAGCCAGCCACATCACGTAAGCCTGATAAAATAAATACCAGATTTTTGGCTCCAGTTTAAAAACTCAGATTTTTAATAAGAGGGGTTGGGTTTTTTTAATATTTTTGTTCAAGTGAACCTCCACTCTTGCTGTAGTCCCCAAACCAACACCTGATGCACCGTTAGAGATGCTTGCAGTAGGACAACAAGCCACTCGGAGAATGCAGCACTGTCCTGCTGGTGGCAGGTGTGACACCCCATCACCATTTACCTTCCTCTTTCATCATGTATAAAAAAACTCCTTACCTTTTAAGCAGTAAAGTGTTTTCCCCTTATTACTTTGACTCCCAAGAAGGCCATGGTTATGTGATCCCTTTCCCCAGGAGGAAATCTATGCTGATGCTGGAAAATGAGATCCATTCATCCTACATCTTTCTCTGTCCCGCCATCTCTCTTGTGTTGGTCATGCACAAGTCTTCCCAACAGAAGTTAATGTGAAGTAGAGGGAGAGTTGGTGGTAGTTGTTTGTTTGTTTATTTGTTTTGTTTGAGGTTTGTTTAGGTTTTTTTTTAATCCTCTATCTCTGATGTTAGGACCTTTTTAAAATACCATCTGATTCTGTCCTTCTCACTTTGAAATCCTTGACAAATACAAGTTACTCGAGACTCTCAGGCAGTTTTGAGGTGAAATTTATATACAACTGTTGTGTTTTAAAAAACTCACTTAGAAAATAGCCAGAGACACGGGAGTTTAAAACTAAAGTGGAATGGCATTTATTGATAATAGTTATCAATAATTTTCATCAACGTGGATCTCTCCAGAGAGCCAGCGTGGAGCTGTCTGTGACCACGGTGGAAGGCAATAATTCATGTACTGCCACCCTGCTGACAAACAAGGTTAAACCCGGCCTTCACTTACCATTTTCTTATAGTTGAGGTGTTTATTTTGTATCACTTCATGTTCTTTTCTACTAGTGAATTATTTTTTTTTTAGAAGCACGAAATGTTTATTAGTGTAGTGCTTTTGCTAATAGTAGTCAGATCACATGGGTATACAGTCAACTGGTAAGGTGAACATTTTGTCACAAACCAGGTAAATGTAAAAGAAGCACGTGGCCTTATGTCTGTATATTTGGTAACAAACAATCTGCCAAATTGAGCTCCGGGGACTGTATAAAACACATCAGAAAATAGTGCCTTGAGGGTACTGGTGTGTTTATCAGTCTGTTTCAGAACATGAAAGATGCATCTCAGAGTCTTCATTTAATAAATGCATTTAGTGCTTTTACTTATTGTGAAAAGCAGCATAGTTCCCAGAAAAGACTTCCCTGTAGGAGACCAGTATGTTGGGATAAGAGTTGAAGTATAAATCACAGAATCACAGAATATTAGGGGCTAGAAGGGACCTCAGAAGATCATCGAGTCCAACCCCCCTGCCAGAGCAGGATCACCTAGTCATGCAGGTCATGCAGGAACGCATCCAGGGGGGTTTTGAATGTCTCCAGAGAAGGAGACTTCACAACCTCCCTGGGCAGCCTGTTCCAGTGCTCTGTCACCCTCACTGTGAAAAAGTGTTTCCTTGTGTTTAAACGGAACCTCCTACACTCGAGTTTGCACCCATTGCCCCTTGTCCTGTCATTGGGTGCCACCGAGAAGAGCCTCACTCCGTCCTCCTGACACTTGCCCTTTACATATTTATAAACATTAATGAGGTCACCCCTCAGTCTCCTCTTCTCCAAGCTAGAAACCCAGCTCCCTCAGCCTCTCCTCATAAGGGAGAAGCTCCACTCCCTTAATAAGCTTAGTGGCTCTGCACTGGACTCCCTCCAGTAGTTCCCTGTCCTTCTTGAACTGGGGCGCCTAGAACTGGACACAGTACTCCAGGTGGGGCCTCACCAGAGCAGAGTAGAGGGGGAGGAGAACCTCCCTCGACCTGCTGGCCACACTCCTTCTAATGCATCCCAAGATGCCATTGGCCTTCCTGGTGGTGAGGGCGCATTGTTGGCTCATGGTCATCCTCTTGTCCACCAGGACTCCCAGGTCTTTTTCCCTAGAGCTGCTCTCCAACAGATCCGCCCCCAATCTGTACTAATACATGGGGTTGTTCTTCCCCAGATGCAGAACTTTACGCTTGCCCTTATTGAATTTCATTAAATTTCTCCCCTCCCAGCTCTCTATCGAGTCTATCGAGGTCACACTGGATGGCAGCACAGCCCTCCAGTGTAAGGCTCATACTACTTGTCTTTGAGAACATGAAGACTGGAGGTGCATCAACAGCGTGAGCTGTATCGTTGCACAGAAATGCCCGCGCTGCCTTTCCGAGCAGTTTGCACCAGATCAGAGCTGCAGACCGCTCAGGCCTGGCCGGCCAAAACCAAATGAGAAGTGCAGCTGCTTGGGTAGATACAGGCAACTGATAGTGCTCTGCTCGTTCCAGCACCCAAACCGAAAGCTTTGCATTGGGCTGTGCTGGCCTGAAGCAAGCACAGATGTTCCTGGTGGAGGGCATTGCACTCCGTGGACTGGCTGAGGGCATCCCTGCTGCCTGGTAAGGTAGTTTCTCCCCTCTGCATTAAATACTTTAAAAAATGAAAAATGCAAGTTCTCTGTGAATATAAATGGATAATTTCCCCAGCTAAGCTTATTCTCACTATGGCACTTAATCATTTTCTGGGCAAGCACAGGTAAGGAAAGACTTTCAAATTGGGGAGGGTGGGAGAATCATTAAATGGAGTTATTTTAATGAACAGTAAAGTGATACGTGGCTAAATAGTTTTGGGTTTTGTTTTTTTCTCATTTACTAATGTTTGAACTACTGATTTCCTTGATTATTTCACAGAGTATTTATTTATAAATATCTTCAAAATAACACTACTTTTAACTTTAACTTTTAACTAGCATACACTTAGTAAATGAAATTAATGAAGTTAATTTTATTCCTAAAACTCAGTTAACATTAATTTTAAGGTTTGCTTTCACTTTTTTTTTTCAATTTAACATCTGAACATAAAGATACTAATACTGAACCTTTCTCTATAAGTATTCAAATTATCCAGCTATTTTACCAGTAATTTTTTTTTAACAAGAACTTTATAAATTAAGTTTGTTTCAGTATTCAATGGAAAGGAAAGTGCCAGAATAGTGAAGTATTTACATGATCCTCTGCAAGGACCAACGTGTTTTCTGCATGAATTATTTCTCTTAATAGTCATTATCATATTATGATCTCAGAATTAATTACAACTTCGAGTGGGAAAGATTTTAGCTGCCTTTGATTCATTCTTCTGTGTTGTTTGTTACCTGATTTTCTTAGCAAGTTACATTTCTCATGAAGAGAAGCAGTATTTCTCCTGCATCTCTTTTTCTTTTTTCCCTCACTTTAGTTGCAAAGTGTGACTGGTGCAGTTGCTGTTTTGAACCCCACCCTTAGGGTTGCTAGGCAGAGGAAATTCATTGCGTAAGTAACCTGTTACTGAACAGGCTACTGCAGCCCTAACCAGCTATCTAAGGAACGGCCACGTCTTTAAAGGAAATAACTTCTACTGCTTACTGTTTGGAACCAGACCTTTTAAACATGGGAAAAAACAAAGTGGTAAATTTGTTTAAAAGTAAAAAATGAAAAACAGCTAAAGAAAAAAAGACATATTTGCCAGCAGAAACTAGTACAAAGCAAGAATATAAATGCCTGAAAATAACTATCAAAATAGTAACTCCTGAAAATGGATGATAACATCACACATTGCAAATGCTCGATTGCTTTTTTTTTTTTTTTCCAGTTTTGAGGTTTAGGGATGTGAATTCACTTTGAGTCCGCCTCTGGCTTCTGGAGTTGTTAGTGAGTAACCTCAGATGAACTGCACAGATTTCGTGAGATAGTTTCTGTTTTGTTCTGTGCAATAAATATTTGACTCTTATAATTCAGATCTGGACATTCCAAGTCAAACTGATTTCTCCATCCCTGTTAAGTGGTAAAATATAAATTACTCAAAGTAGGAGCATGTGTGTAAATATTTGAAATGGAGCAGTACTGCTTTCTGAGAAATAGTACTACAGATTCGGTTGGCAGAAGTTTGTGTGCGTTTCAGCATGTTCTGGAGGTTATTATCTGACCATCAGCTTTTTATAAGCACAGTCTTAAAGTTGATAAACAGAGAAATATTAGGAAATAATCATGTGAAGCTGGGGTCTATCATGAAGAGAAAGAAGACAGAGAACAGAGCTTGGAAGGGTGGTGAGATACTGGATATGAATTTCAGATGGGCAAACAGGATGCTGTGAGAACAAAACTAAGCAGGTACAAAACTGTACAGAGCTTCAAGGTGCAAAGTAAGAGGCAGCGTTAGGAGTAGGTTTGCAATAGCTGGTAACATTTCTAAGACTAAATTTTTCCCTGTCATTAAACTGTAAGATCAGCTAAGAAAAGTTCATTTGTTCTTTCTTCGGATTCTGGTCAGTGTTGTCTTTAGGATTTAGCTGCAGGTAGATAAAGTAGGCAGTTACTTGACCATTTGGCTGGTGGAAGCAGCCAGACAGCTCAGTAAGACCTACTTGGGTCCTGCTATTCCATTGCCTGTGGCTTTTCTTGAGTGGTGGTGGTGGTGGTGGTGGTTCAAAGACTGCAAGATGCTCAGATAGCAGGCATTTGCCTCCTCCTGCACAGCTGGGCATAGGCTGCTTTCTGTTGTTCTCACCCACTGAGGGGCCAGAAAGGACAAAGCAGCCCTGGTAACACCCTGTGTGGCTTTTCTCAGAAGCAGCCCCTACCACCCATACCTCCCCTGGCACCATGAGAGTAAGTCTGCTTCTCCATGTCAGCTCTGCCACTTCCCCCTCCTTCTTCCTCTCCACTGCCCACTGCAACTTCACATCTGCTGTTGCAAAGCTGCGAGCTGGCTTTGCGAAGCAGCTGCTGGGCTCGCTGGGCTAAAGGCCTTTGCTTCTGGAAATTACACCATCTGGCCATACACCACAGCGCAGTGTATGGAGTTTATATTTAGATCACCTTGTATCAGGCATCTGGACTTTTATTTATCTGCGTGCTTGGCAAGACGTGGTTTGAGCACTTTCTCGTGTGGATGATATTCTGCATAATGTAGGTATTGTCAATTCTCAGTTGGCACAGTGAAAGATGGTCCATAAAAATAGTTTTTCTTTCTGTAGAGCTGTCATTTCTGCTGGGGGGGGAGCTGCACTTGAGATGCCATTTATTATTGGTATATCAAACCCAGAGAGCGCTAGTAAAGAGCATTTTGCCCTTGTAGTTAGATCAGTTCTGACCATCAGGTGCAGCAGTACTGAGTCTTCTGGTATTAAGCTACACTCTGCTATATATTTCAATTATCTATCAATAGGGCTGGGTTATGAGGTGGGTTGTTGGGGTTTTTTTTTGCTTCTCATGTGTATTTCTGTGTAAGGAAATCTTCGTCATAGCTTAAGGACAAGTACACAAAGTAACATGCTGCAGAAAGGCCAACAGAGGGTGCTGGAGTGATGCAGCTCTTACCTTCACTATTATTTTGTTTTCTGGAGAACAATGTGTATTTTGACAGACTTTTTTATTTTGAGATGGCTTGCTGTACAGCTGTGAAGTTACTGCATTGTTTATGTGCTTAATGCCACAAATTTCATACTTTTAAATACTGTTTTGTGTTATGAAAATTGTTTCAGAAATGCCTGATAAGCAATATTATTTAAAAGAACAATGTGTACCTACTTAGGGCATTTATTAATTTTCTTCACCTCTAAAAAGAGATACAAATGAAAATCCTGCTTTTTCAGAAGAAAAAGTTGGGCACTGTGGAAGTGACAACGATCCCTGTGACTTACACAGTTTGCATTGCACATATTTTGAGACTGATATAACACAGCACTGATCTATGAAAGTCATGGCTTGGAGTAAATAATGCCTGTGTAGAAATAACATACTTACCAAGAAATGTCTCAAGGAGGATGAATAAAAAGTTAGATAGTCTATGACAAATCATTGTGCAATACTTCACAGTTTAATTATATCCATGCTGTATTTCAAGTTCCTCATTTTTATCCTTGTTCAGGGTCTGGTTGGTTTTTTTTCTGGTTATAGAGAAGACTGTGCCCTTTATATACTGGGCTGAAAAGGTGGTATGTCTGCATGTGGTTGTAAGGTTTGGCTTGATTCAGCTTGTCACTACTGTTTGAAGTAAAGCATGTCCATGAAAGTCAGTATTTACAGTGTTGCCGGAGAGTCTGTTATGGAAAGCACTCCCTTCCTCTCTTCCTGACCCTCCTCCTCCCCTCAAAGTGAAGTCCAAGGACTTCAGGCAGCCAGAGATGGTGAAGTGCAATTTATCACATGGATATGCAAAAACAGGCGATTGCTTTTAAGTTGCAGTCTCATGTTGCTGTGCAGTTGTGACATGTGATGGACTAATTCCACTCTGTCCTACTGATGATGATAACCTAAAGTATTTCATATTATTGTGATTTTCTTTGATGAGTTTAAAACTTGATAACCCGTTTTCATCCAAAACTTTTGTATGTCTCTGACAGCATCACACAGACATGAACAACTTCTCAGCAGGGAGATGAGGAACTAGAGTAGTTTCAGGAACCTGTCAGATCTACTGTCACTTTTCATTTTCCAAAACCATCTAAACAATAGGGCCTTATCTTTAAAATGTATTTGGAATATAGCGTATAAAAAGGTAGCTAAACTTGCAAAAAGTCTGAAAGAGTAGATGTGAGCCATGACTAACTCGTCTATCACAATGACTTTTGACTCAGATGCCACAGCTTAATAGTTCTCTTTACATTCAGGAAAAAACTCTTGCGTGTACATGCAAGAAGAAAATTATGCAGACTTCCAGTAGTGCCTCTTAAAGTGTGAGCAGAACTACTATTGTGTTTTTATGGAAAACAGTGGCAAAGGGCTAGCCAGAAAGAAAAAGGCACTGAAGAGAAAGAAATAAAATAAATCCTTTAATAATGCATGGTGAAGTGGTGAGTGTTGTTCCCTGTCATTAAGGGAAAGGTTGGGAGAGGAGACAGGATTGTAAAGCACCATCTTATGAGACAGCAGAAAACTAAGTATAATTTGCTAATATCGACTCAGTAGATCTTTTAATTAAGTGCCCTATCAAACATTTCATGGGGCTGAACAGGTCAGGTAACGTTGTTGAGTTGAACTGTCCTGTTTCCTGCTGTGGATCTGGAGTGTTCAGATTGAGATATGCTCTTCAGGAGGCTCTGACAGCTCTGACAGCACAGTGGTTGGCCAGATGGGTTGTGACTCTGTCCTTGGAGCTATTCAGTGCTTTGATTAGACAAGGGCCCAAACACTTGCATCTTATGTTCACAAGGTGTATTACTCACGTTGCACGCAGATCTGCGTAGCATCATCACTGCCTGAGCTCACAGAGAACATTAAAAATCCAAGTTAGATTTGATAATCCAGCATGATGCGCCTCTGGGCATATCTGTCATGGGACAATGCTCTCCTTCCACAGTGCAATACCCACATCTGCTGCCAGTGGTTTTGAGCACAGACATGGTGCGGGTGGCAGTCAGCTTCAGAGTCTTAGTGCATGTTGAGATCTGCTCAAAAGTCTGAGTTTCTTTTGCATCAACACCTTTTGAAATGGCTTTAAAACCTGGAACAAAAACTGACAGTGATGTGTTACCGTATGACCAGCCTGTTGCACCAGAGACAACTTCATACTTCTTTGGTACCAGGGAATCCAGGACATAACTTGGATATACAGTAAGATCAGTCCTATAGTCTAAAAGCCATCTCTGTGTTGGTATTTTTGGGGGCTGAGATTTCAGCCAGTGTAGGTGAGAAAATGCTGCAATGCTGGCTTTGTGCTGCTTCCATACAGCCTATGAGGAAATGTACACATTGTCTCAAAGTATGGTTATGGGCGAGGAACTTTTGTTTCTGAGTCTGCAGCTGTTATTAGATGGAATTAAAAATTTGGCTGCCAGATGCCTGTAGTTGCATCAAATAGAAATATAATGCTTCCTGTTCTAATACGGACCTTGCTGTTATACCCAAATAGTAAAAGCAGATTCCTACCCTCAGCGTTTTTATTTTCCAGAGGCACCACTCCTTTTACTTTTGCTTAAGAGATTACAACATAACTCATTTTTCACCGTTGCTTACAGTTTCTGACCAGAAATCTAAAAAAAAAAGAAAAAATAGTTTATATTGTCAGTGTAAAGACAAGTTGCAATTTGAAAAATTTACATTTGTATGTAAAATTTTCCCACTTGTTTTATCTCTATCCAAGAGCATGAATTCCTGTTAAGAAATGCAGTAATTCCTTTAACAGCGTCTATTATGAAATGTGGGGTGGATAAATACAATTTTTAAGGTCACATTTTAAGACTTGAGTTTGTTTAATCTTTTGTTTAACCTGGGAGCAGTAATATAGCGTGTTGTCCAGGTGACTGAAGGTTAAGATGACTGTTGTTTTCCCTAGGTAGTTGTGATGGCTCACAATGCAAAACAGTGATCTCCAGGAAGCAAGCAAGATAGCATCCAGACTGCTTGCAGTTAACCCATCTCTGCCTGAACTAGAAAACTCTTTATGAAAATTACTTTGCAAAATTAAAGCATTCGGAGAGACTACTACTGGAAAGTGTCATTTCAGGGAAAGGTAAGACCTTGCTTTAATTATGTAGTCATTAAGGATTTACGTGAGATTTTTGTGTTAGAATGATAGTGAATTTTAGGTGCAAATGCATTTCTTTATTGAATAAATGGCAAGTATTATCCTTGTGTTTAGTAAATGGTTAAAAGTCTTTTTGCATAGGTGAAAAATACAGAACATGCATATTGGGATTTGGAAGCTCATGTATATGTAGTTCTTGCTGAAAAGGATCATGTGCATGAATTTAAATAATTGGCAATGACAGGTTTTTGTTTCTTACGGCCTCACTTTAAATATGAATTACAAAGCTGTATTAAAACTATCATATGTGACATGAGATTGTGCACATACTTTACTGCAAGTACTTATGGACTCTTTGTCTTAATGTTAGTGAAAGCTGGCAAACCGTTACCAGGAGCTGAAGAAACTTAAGGGTTTTAACTAATCTGATCCAGTGCAAGTGTTTAGTTAAAGCCTTCCTGGGACTGAAATTCCTTATAGAAGACAGTTGACTATATTTGGCTTTGTAAATGCTGATGCATGTTTGAAAACAGACGAATAAGCATTTTGTATGTGCACTAAATAAGTATCTGAAATAGCTGCAATTGCTACCACGTGTTTGTCTCTCAAGGAACCAGGGGAAAAATATCAACACCAGTAGAAATTCATCTGTGTCCTTCTCTTGAACAAAACAAACCCTTTTTTTCTACTTAAAAAAAAGAGGTTGTATGGATTTTAACCTGTCGTTATTAAGCTGTAGTTACTCCTTCTGTCATGAAAATAAGATTTATTGGAGTCAATTAATTTTGCCCTGTAATCAGCTGTAAGTCACAGCAAATTATATCGTTAGCAGTGTTTCTCCTGGAGTACTGGCTGCCATAATGCTCCCGGTTCCACTCCACTGAAGAGTGAAATGTTTACTTTTGCTTTTAAAGAACTATAAAGACTCTTGACAGGACCACAGACTTTTCAGTCTGAGTGGTTATTTTTATGTTATTTGTTGATTGTTTAAATACAGATTTTTCTGTCTCAGCTGTTTCTAGAATTTTGGATGGTGGTTTTCAGTACATTGGGGCAATTATTTAATAATACATTGGGGCAAATATTTAATACCATTTATTATTCAGTATAATAATAATACTGAATATTATTATTATAAAATATTATTATTTTATTTCAATGTAGTATTTTCTTTTTATGCAAGATAATGCAGATTGAAACAAGCAGAAGAATATAGTTATGCTGTAGAGCACAGAGATCTGTAATGTATATTCTAGACCTATATGACCATTATGAAGATGATCATTTTCACTGTCTAGAGATAAGGTGTTCTGTGCAGCAGGGCTATGTGCACGAATGCTGACTTGAAAAGGGCTCTATATGGCTGAGTCTATGAGTTCATTTTGACATGCGGGAGGTCTGTAGGACACATCTCCAAAGCAGCATGTGCAATTTCAACCTGGTGTACAGGCTGAAATTCCCATGTCAGTCATTAAAGGGTGTAAAGGAGATGTCTAACCCATATAAAATAATGCAGTCACAGGAGTCTAGAGCACGGCCACTGGTGCTCTAGACAGAAGATTGAGCACGTAGTGTTGTGCCACGTGAGCCAGGAGGGAACGTGTGAGGACTCTGGTCTGGAAAAGTACAACTATATGTAATTACAAGCTCTAAGCTGGGAAATGAGAGCCGTTTCCTAGACTACCTTGCAACTGTAATTCTAGGACCTCCTATGCTCTGTTTAAGCAAACTCAGAAAATAGTAGTTTTCACCACTTCTTGACTAGTTTACCTCTTTCACTATGCCTTGAAACAACTGATTATACCAACGCTTCTCCTTCACAAAGCAGTTTAAGAAGATAAAACCTCTCAGCAGTTAAGCTAATGGCTTCTGAATGAAAACAGTATCTCATGGCAGCAGGCTTCTCACTCCAGTGAATACAAATTTGGCGTGTTAGCAGGTGTCTTGTAAATGTCCTTGAACTCAGAGTTGGAATTACATGAATATGCAAACATATTCATGGACTTTTATTTTCTAAAAGGAAGATGAGACCAACTGACATGATGTGCTCTTGTGAAATCTCTTGTCTTTTACAGTTTGCAAAAAATCCCAGGGTGTAGAGGAAATGATTTAGTTCCATTTAACCAGAACAATGTTGGTTTTTAATTACACTGGTGGCTTATCAGAAAAATTAGCAGTACTAAAGTCTGATGAATGTGGGACTTACTTACTATTTTTCCATAGGTTCTCTCAGGTTTTGAAAGATGATGTTGCTGACACCGGTGAGGGAATGCTAGGGGAGATTGTATCTGCAGCTACTCGTAAACATAACTACCTCATTTCCTCTTTTTTATTTTTATGCTGCACTATAAGTTTATACTCTGGTTTATTTGAGCTGATGATAGTTTAGTAGTATGTTTGTCCAGCTCTGAATTGAACTTGGTCGGTTCTGTGTCTTTGGCTTTTGCAACTAATGAATTAAAACTGTCTATTTAGACCCACCAAGGCATGTGACAATCTATCTGGCAGTAATCTGGGAATGCAATTAAACGTGTTTAATTATGTACTTTGTTTGCTAGGTTAGAGTTTTAAAATTTTGCGAAGAGGAGGCCTTACGGGACATAAAAACTCAACCAATGTATTTTATTTTATTTTAGTGCCCTGACTTAATTTTTCAAAGTCTGAGAAACTCCTTCATTTCTATACTCACTTAATTGTGAATCCTGTGTTATCTATGAACATCTTAATTTTTACTGATAGCAAGCATTGATTTATTGACTGGCAAAGAAAAGTGCAGATCCCAGCAGTTATAGGTTCAAGAAGTTGTTCTCCATTTCTATCCCTATTTTTGGAGAGACTTAAGCCTGGCTATGTGGAAGACTCCAGTTCTATAATTGCCTAAACTGTGTACATATACGCATGGGCTATAGTACTTCACAAGCTGGTGGATGAGATATTTAAACAGTTTGGACATGTACAGGGGAATAAATAAGAGCTACGTGTCCAAGAATTGAGATGGAGCGTGAATAGTCCAGTAGTATAAAAAGTAAAATGAGAAAAAACAGAAAAGGAAGAAATAAAAATAGATTTGTTTTGTTATTCTTAGGCATTCTTGGTACTTGCATAAAAATCACTGAGCTTAAAAGATCATACTACCAATGTTCAGTACCTTTCAAACAGTCATTTTAATCTGGTGTGAAGATCCAAATGAAGACTGACACTTGGAATTTGAGAGAGGCAATATAATTTTTTCCTAATTAAAAATATCAATGTTATAGCCTGAAGTGTGTTCTGGGACACAGATCAGCATCACTCATCACACGGTGGACAATGAGTTTCATGTCTACTTGAATAAGGTAATAATATTTTAGGGCTGATACATATCATTTAATATTGCCTAAGAATGCTTTTTGGTTTTCTTTTCAGTTAAGGTACTGAAATAGTTCACGAATGAGTGTGTCAATAGTAATCCCAGTATTAATCTTTACAGCTATAAGATGTGTGAACATTTAAACAGTTTGGTTTTTGCTTATACCTTTTTACTTCCTTAAAAAGAAAGGGAAAAAAAAGAAAAAGAAAAAGAAAATGTGTGAGACCTGCATTTGGTATTAAAGAAAATATTTTTTGTTTAGGAGTGTGCATAGTAAAAAAGATATCATAACATAGGCAGCAATCCTCCTTGAAACAGCAAATACTTAAAAAAAAAAAAATCACAAGGTGAACGACACAATCACAGAGAGTATGCTGTTAATTCCAAAGTAAATATTTTACCAAATGGGTTTTCGATACAAGGAACAAGATGTACAAGGAACAGGATGTGATACAGATCCAGTACAACATTTTAAACACATTTTAAACTTCCTGGCTTTTCCCTTGCTTATATTTAGGTAAAGCTGAAATGGTTCCCCAAACTGCTATTTTGCATTGATTAAAGCAGATAATAATTTCTCCATGTACGTGGCAGATTTGAGGGCTTTAAACGTCACCAATTTTTTCTTGTAACTGTTCCTCCGTATTATAGAATAAGGGAAAGGCTTTCATTCTCTATCTTCCCTATGGAGAAATGATCTGAAAAATCTGAAGATACCGATATACTACTATTTCTCTTAGTGCTGATGTGCTATTTTGGGATATGTGCTGACCTACTTTCTGTGTTTCCAGAAAGCAAACCGAAAAAATTTAGCTCAGGTTGCAGATTTACATGTATTTTTCAGTGGATTTTGTACACCCTTTCACATAGATATGCACATCCACACTGGTTAGTTGATGTGGAGATTGATGTACAGTAGCAAATCAAGTTTGTCAATTTTGGTACAATTTCAACAATAATAGCATCAGAGATCTGCTGGTAGGCACCTGCCTTTAGAGGTTTTGACAGGAGGACGTTTCCAATGTAGTGGTGTTGTTAGTTAAAGTTACATGATAAGACAGAAAGCTTCCAAGTTCCCAGTTTTGAATAAATTTCATACCTAAGTGGAAACATTCGGAATTGCGCTAAGAATCTTGTTAATGCATTTTTTCCAGCATTGTCTTAGAAACTTTCCAGCATTTCTTCAGCATTGTCTTAGAGACCTGAAGATAAAGCCCCTTTGAATCAATTACTTTGACTCTGTGCATCTCTTTATTCAGCACTCCGGCCATCAAAGAGTGTTCAGCCCATTAGTTTGCCATTCTCAATTAAAATAACGATACATAGAGCTTGGGAATTGTATGAACAAATTATGAAAGAACAAATAATGAGAGATGAAGACCTGCTCCTGCCCTCTGCTTAGGGCAGAAAAAAATCATCAGGCTCGGCAACACTGCGCTCACGTGCGGGCTCTTCCCAGCGGAGCAGCTCTGCTGGTGGAAGAAAATCCTTTTTAATTTATTGTGCTTCACTCACAATGACTGCGGTGCAGAAGTTCTTGGTGTGGCATTCCTCTCATCTAACCTGTATGAGCATACAAAGGTTGAGCATCTGTAAGTCTCATTAAAAGTCTGCAGTTAAGGGAAAAATACAATTTTCCCCTATCCTCAGTTAGGGGGAGATCAATTCTGCCTTGCAGAACTCTCTCTCTCTCTCTCAGTGTTAACTGCGGGTGGAGTCTAGACTTTGGCAACTTAATCTTTGAATGTCTGCAACTAGGTGAGAGAAATCTAGTCCCTTTTCTTTGTTTATACCACAGGTTAAGTAGGGAGTTTAGTTGATTTATCAATACTGATGTAGTTCTATTGGGAAAGGCTGGACAGTGTAAATGAGGCCTCAAAATACCACGAATGGCTGGTCTGAATCTTCCTGTGATGGACAGGCAGCTTCTTACGTCTCTGGAAAGCAGTATGACCTACTTAAGCTAACCTGTGGATATGTTATATGTATATTTTTCTAAGGCATTTGAGTTGATACTTCTCTTTTTTTTTTTTTTTTATTTACATTGTATAACATAGGGCTATATATGGTACTTTTTAAAAGCTGTTTCTTAAATCTTCATTTACAGGTAGTATTTGAGGTGATTTTCAGCTCTGTGTGAGAGTGATGTTAAGAATCCTATGGATTCAAAGCTTTTTAGCAGGTCTTTTTAAGCATTGGGATGATGTAAAATTTTCACTTATTAAGTACCCTCTGCAGTCCTACTGCTTTTCAGGGTGTCCAAAATTGTTGCATTATTAGCAAATAAGGAAGTTGAATCGGTATTACGGCATGATAGTTATGTGTGAATTGCATAGTTAGGCTCTCATGATACAACAAAACATGTTTTAATGCTGCTACATGGGAGGTAATATGAGCACAGATTGCAGAGTTACAAATAAAACTCTTCAGGGTAGTAATTTGAGGGAAAGCCAAGGGGCAATTTAAGAAACTTGTTCAGCTTGACTGTCAGTGTGATGCTGAAATACTGGGGTACTAAAATATTGTATCCAGTGCCTTGATATTTCCACATAATGATGAGGTATAAATAAAAAAGAAAGTTCAAAAAAGAGGCCTGTGGAATTTTTCAAGTGGGGAATTTTCTGAAGGGGGAAGAAACCCCCAAAACTTTTACACTGTGAGGCCTCAAAAGTTCAGTCAAGTAAACTTACAGAACAGAAATTCGCAAGATCAGTTGATCATCATCTACAAATTCTTGCCTTTAAAAAGCCGTCTCAAAGCAAGGGATTTCTTAGCTTTATAAACAAAGGCACCTGGAAGTTGAAGCTGAACTAGCTCCATCCAAACCCAAATTTTCTCACAAGAAGGAAATACTAGCACTGAAATAGATGAGTTATAGCATCTACCAAGGAAGGAGGAATATTCCTATCATTGCGGAACACACACTACCAAAAGCTAACTTAAACCTTGCCGCTGTTCAGTATAGTTAGCGGAGAGGCAGAGGTTAGTCCTAGCCCTCAATCAATGGCTCTGTCCATTGGCTGTACAAGAGGTATGGGAGACTGGGTTCCCAGGTTAAAGTTAGGTTTTGTGATTTAATTTTTAAGAATCTCCAATACTTTCCAAAGACCTGTCTCTAGCTAGCAGGAAAAACTCTGCAGCCTTCTCTATCCAGCTGGTCCAGATGACCCTCATTTACACTTACCTCTTGGTTTTTATGTTCCTGTGCTGTATTCTTTCCGATGCAGGCAGATGTGCCCTGCTTGTTATACTTGAGAAACATATCTAAAAAGCTCATTTCTGCAGAAATGTGATCTGAACTTCACCCATTTCTCCATGGACCTCAAATCTGTGTAGGAACCAAGGGGATCTCAGGTTATTTAGGTCTCCTTGGGACCCCTCTATTACTTTCCACCCTCCCCCAAAATATTTATTGCATGTGCATGCTATACTGAAAGAGCCATTTCCCTAATGCTCTGCTGTTTGGAGTCAAGACTTGGAAGGATAGCCCCAAATTATTTTCTCCACCTAAGAAAGATAGAAATAGTATGACCAGTGGTGTAAAGTGACATGAATAGGTCTGATCCTTGCTATCCTACTTTTTCACTTCCATAGCTGTGAGCTGTTCTGATATATAGTCGCTTTATCAGCTAAATTTGTACAGCTAAACAAGACAGCAGTGCTTAACTACCAGAAATGTAAAGGTGATGATTCCTAGCACAAATTGGTTGAAGGACTTATCTTACTGATACGTCTTCCTGAAATTAATTAGCTTCTGTAGTATTACTACTTTTTCCTGGATGTTTGCATAATTACAGAAGCATTCAGGAATGTATTTTTCATCTTTGCCTGTCCTAGAGACTGGTAACAACTTGACTTCCCAGAGATAAGCCAGATCATGGTATTCTGTCCTGTCACAGGCATTAGTTCTTCAAATTCCTCTTGAAACTATTCTGAAATGTTAGGAAATTACAGTTTATCTGAGCTATGTGAGGATGCTGCAACAGGGCTCTACAGTCTTTGTTTATCTTTGAGTCTAGATTCATTTTGGGATCATATCCTGAGTCCTAAAAGGCTTAAATGGCCTACAGTCCAGCTGAAGAATTTACTGCCTCTCAATATTTTGCCACTCATCTTAATTTGGAGTTTTTAAAGCCTGGAGCTGAACTTGCAAGAAGCCAGGGTGATGATGATGTGCGTGCACCTCCCCGGACTGTGGAATGAATTATTGGAAGAGTTCAGTGGGAGTCTTGCTACATTTTGGGAGTGCTGCAGGATTTATCTCCCTTGGCAAGCTTTTTTCTCTCTAACTAAGCTCTTAATTGACTCTACGTGAAACGAATTCCCCAGTTCTGAGGTTCTGTATAGAGAAAACAGAAAGGAGTGAAAGAATGTTTCTTTTTCTTCAGAGAGTTGATCTGTTTGTCGATTAATGTTCACAATCAGTAGGCAAACAGGTGTCTTAAAATATTTACTTGCTGCAGTGAGTGTCTGACTTAAACTAGGCTATTGCACAGTTTCATTTAACACTAACATTATGGTTTTCTCAGTTGTTTTCATATGTGTTACTAGTCAGAATAAGGCTGTGTCATCTTAGTTTAAAATTTGCCAGTTGCAAAGCTAATACTCAGAAAAGTAACACTCCTTTTCTGTTCCATTGTTGCAAGAGTGACCTTTATTTATTTAATCTTTTTTTGGTACAATAGCGTGTATATAGATGCGTAAATATATTTGGTGTTTATCTGATGAGCCTTGGCCCCTTGCCTCTGTGTGCAGGGACACACTTTCAGCAACAAAATCCCTAAAGAGGAGCATCTGTTAAACACAGAATCTCTTTTGTCATTTTGCCTGTATTTTGGTGCTTGTTCTGTTTATATTAATAATAGCTGCGACCACTGAGGGGCCTAATCTGAATAATCATAGGAAAACTAGTCAGTTTCATTAGTCACATTAAATATATACATGTATAAAATGCACAGGCACACTCCTTTAAATCTAACATTGGTATGCGGGCTATACAAATTATGTCAGGTTCGTAGCAGCGTTAATACAGCGTAATGCTTTTCCAGTCATGTCAAGGGACAATGTTTCAGGCATGATTTGGATGCCATCTAATCATGCAGCTGATGCTTTAAAAAGTCAGAGGAAAATAATCAGTATAATTGGAAGCTTTTAATTGCTTTAAAAGGTGGTGCTTTTTAACTAGGTAGGTTCTCATATATCTTAAGGAAACGGGGTGAAGGAAAGAGAATATCTCTGACAGCAAGTCGGTCTGTACAGAGAATCTTATTCTTCCTTTTGTGTTTTGTGGGCTTTTCTCACTTTTTTTGATCTTTAAGCACTTGGAACTTTTCACTTACCTTAAAGGTTGCTTTAGGGATCAGCCTCTGCTTGTGCTTGCCAAGCAGCGCTTGTTGTGGCTCAAGGCACCACTGTGTGTCAGTTACTTGCTGTTGGCCACTGCTTCCTATGGTTTGGAGACCCAGAGTTTCCTCACATCCTTTTTCTTTTCACTGTTTCGTTTTTGGTTTTGTTCTTTTTTTACACATGTACTGTCATCTTTTATCTCTGAGAATGAAAAAAAAAAAAAAAAAAAAGAAAATGTCCATTTAATATTCAGGTAGCTGTTCCTTTCCTTGCTTTCTGTCTTTCTTTCCATGACAATGTAAGAGGAGCTCCAGGCTACTTCTAAATCCACATTTATGAACTTGTATAGATAAACTTTCCCTCAGCTGCTCTCATTTTACCCAGGCAATGCTTTGTTTACTGCAGACAGGAGAGGGAGAGGGGAACAAGAGAGAGAGACTATTTATTTGCAATGTGGAATTAAAATTCGGGAGCACTGGCAAAACATGAATAACCAGTTCATGTAATTCAGGTGCAGTTGATAAGAGAGGTGACAGATCGGTCTTCCAAGTCTGTAGACAGAAAAACACTTATTTTGTGAAAGAAGTATCCTACTGTATTGCAATGTTAAATGTGATAAATCTTATTAATTCTGTTCAAATGCAAAATAAGTATAATAAAACTACAGGAGCTTAATATTGTACAATTAAACATATAAAAATCATATGTGGGGTGTTTGTATCTGAAGGTTTTAAAGATAATTTACACATCCATGCTTCATGGTGCTGTTACAATGTCACATTTATTCTTGTATACCGCAGACTTTCTGTAGCAGAAGCTGAAACTCATGTCCTCCAGGTTGTGCCTCTATCAGGAATTCAGAGTAGCTGGTAAGGATGTGCTCTGGTGTTTCCAGAGCTCTGGCCTCAAGTGAAAAACTTTCGTTTGCCTATTGATTGGTCTTGCATATTTATGAGTAGTTCTGAGGAAGGTGAAATCCAGGAAAAAGGAAATTGAGTATTTCCATGGTACTGGAGAGAGAATGCAATTGAAAGTGCATATAGATCTGTTCCCATGAAAAGGGGTGCGCTGAAAGCACGCCAGACAAATAACTTTAAACCTATTTCTGTGTATCAGATTTCAAGAATATGTGTGTGGTTCTGACTCCTCTGAGTGTCACAGCTCAGAAGGAGGGAAGTCTGCTTACTGATGGAGATAGAAAGCATTTGTCATCTCAGACAAAAATTTAAGATGCTTCTGTAAAGACTTCTTTTGTCTCTGGGGAAAACAGAAGGATGGGCTCACACCTTGCAGTTTGTGCCAGTACTGTTCCTAGATTCATAGAATGGTTAAGGTTGGAAGGGACCTTCAAGATCATGTAGTACCAACTCCCCTGCTATGGGGCAGGGCCATCCCCCACTAGACCAGGTTGCCCAAGGCCCCATCCAACTTGGCCGTGAACACTTCCAGGGAGGGGGCATCCACAGCCACTCTGGGCAACCTGTTCCAGAGTCTCATCACCCTTCTGTGAAGAATTTCTTCCTGACATCCAGTCTAAACCTACCTTCTTCCAGCTTGAAACCATTACCCCTTGTCCTGTCACTACAAGCGCTTGCAAACAGCCCCTCCCCAGCTTGCTTGTAGGCCCTTTTCACTTTTCACTGGAAGGCCGCTATAAGGTCTCCCCAGAGCCTCCTCTTCTCCAGGCTGAACAGCCCCAACTCTCTCAGCCTATCCTCATAGCAGATGTTCTCCAGCCCTCCGATCATCCTTGTGGCTCTACTCTGGACCCATTCCAACAGTTCAATGTGTTTCTTGTGTTGGGGGCTCCAGAATTGTACACAGTACTCCAGGTATGGTCTCATGAGAGCAAAATAGAGGGGGAGAATCACCTCCCTCAACCTACCGGTCACACTTCTTTTGATGCAGCCCAGGATGCAGATGGCCTTCTGGGCTGCAAGTGAACATTGCTGGCTCATGTTCAGTTTTTCATTGACTGACACCCCCAAGTCCGTCTCCTCCAGACTGCTTTCAATTCTTTCTCCACCCAGCCTGTATTGGTGCTTGGGATTGCCCCAACCCAGGTGCAGGACCTTGCACTTGGCTTTGTTGAACTTCATGAGGTTGGCGCTGGCCCACCTCTCCAGCCTGTCCAGGTCTCTCTGGATGGCATCCCTTCCCTCCAGCGTGTCCACCACACCACATAGCTTGGTGTCATCAACAAACTTGCTGAGGGTGCACTCCATTCCGCTGTCCATATTGCCAATAAAGATGTTAAACAGCACTGGTCCCAGTATTGACCCCCGAGGGACACCACTCATCACAGGTCTCCATTTGGACTTTGAGCTGTTGACCACAACTCTTTAACTATCCAGCCAATTCATTATCCAGTGAGTGATCTGTCCATCAAGTCCATGTTTTTCCAGTTTAGTGACCAGGATGTCATGCGGGACAGTGTCAAACGCTTTACACAAGTCCCGATAGATGACGTCAGTTGCCCTTCCCTTGTCTGCTTGTGCTATAACTCCATCATAAGAAGTCACCAAATTCGTTAGGCAGGATTTGCCTCTGATGAAGCCATGTTGGTTACTAATCACCTCTTTGTTTTCTATATGACTTAGCAGGGCATTTAGAAGGATCTGCTCCGTGATCTTGCCACGCACAGAGGTGAGACTGCCTGGCCTATAGTTTCCAGGATCTTCCTTTTTTGCCTTTTGAAGATGGGGATGATGTTTCCCTTTTTCCAGTCTGGGAACTTCACCAGACTACCATGATCTTTTGAATATAATAGCTAGTGTCTTGGCAACTTCATCCACCAGTTCTCTCAGGACCTGTGAGTGGATTTCATCAGGCCCCATGGACTTGTGCACGTTTAGGTTCTTCAGATGATCTCAAACCTGATCTTCGCTAAAAGTGGGCTGTTCATCCTTCTCCCAGTCTCTATCTTTGCCTACTGGAACTTGGGTGGTACGGCTAGAGCCTTTGCCGCTGAAGACTGAGGCAAAGAAGTCATTAAGTACCTCAGCCTTCTCCATATCTCTCATGATCATGTCTGTTCTCCTTCCAGAGAGGCCCTGTATCTTCCCTGGCCTTCCTTTTGTCACTGATGTATCTGAAGAAACCCTTCTTGTTTCCCTTTATGTCCCTGGCGGGATGTAATTCTATCTCTGTTTTAGCTTTTCTAACCTGATTCCTGGCTGCTCAGAGAAGTTCTTTGTACTCCTCCCGGTCAGCCTGTTCCTGCTTCCATTGCCTATAGACTTTCTTTTTGTGCCCAAGTAAATCCAGGAGCACCTTTTTCATCCTTGCCAGCCTCTGTAGCTTTAATAGATACTCTTATGATCAATAGATGAAACTGAGAGCATAAATTTAGAGAATCAGTTGAACAAAACTAGGTTATATTTCTATCACTGTTAGGGATTCATCTATATTTATTGTATTGTTACTAAAACTCTGGGATTATTATAGCTAAAAGTGACTTTCCTATTCATTGCAGCATGCCATGCATGAAAATGAAGTGGGCTTTTGGGAGGAATATGGAGAAGATGGAAAGCAACAGGCTCAGCATATAATCAAGCATGCTCTGAGCTGAACAATAAAAATGTCTATGCTCCAATTCCTTTAATAGTACTTGTGAGTATACTTATTTCTGAAAACAGTATGATTCATGCTGCTGAATTTAGGTGTGGCCTGAATACACTTATGAGATCCATCTGTCTGGGGACTCGGGCAATATGTAGGTACTTTACATATTTGTCTTAAATGAAAAAAATACAGTATAAGCTACACGTGTCTGTTCACACTGCTGCAGTTCTGAAAACGAGCAAGTATCAGTGTTGAGGATCTAGAGAACAGTTTGTCCCAACATAAGGGTACAGATGAAACTTAGACCAGTAGGAACCCAGGCAGCAGTGCTTTCTTTTGTTCTGGAACCCACAGTCCCACTAGAGGCAGCATGGTTCTCCTCCGGTTGAGAAAGGAAGGTCATAATCTTGGGAGGCTCAGAAGACTTTTTTTTATTTCCTTTTTTTTTTTTAATCCCAAAACCACAAACAAGTTAGAGCACCTGGCCTGGTTGACATGTGGAGTCAGGACAGCCTTGATTCAGAACTGACTGAAACAGTGCTGGAGAGAAGGCAGTCTTGATTCCTAAGATTTGAACACAATAGTTTTCACTTGAATCCAAACTGAAGTGAAAGTCAAATGATCTGAATCTCACCCTGAATTAGAAATAGATGATACATAATGTGTTTCATTATGTGCATGTAAAAGTAGTGTCTAGACTCAAACCAGGAAGCACCTAATAAAGAGTTCAATACTGGATTCAAAGACTGGTGATAGTTGTTACTTTCTTTTTGTTTGTGTGGGTAATGACGTAACACTCACCAGGAACTAGCTCAGGGGGTTGAGATCACATCTTTGCATCAGCTTTTAACACACAGCCTGTTAAGACCTAAGGCATTGATATTCAGGGAGGATGTGAGGACATTAAGTGACCATGCATTAAGTAGAGTCTGATGTTATAGGAGGATGGGGAGGGTGGGTGAAAATGAGAAATGAAATCTTCACGAGGATTCAAGAGAACTGCATAGCTCAGCTTTCTCTCCTCCCTTTTTTTCAGCCAGTCAGAGTGTCTTTCTGATAAGCTGCTCCTGGTTTTGTTGTTAATTGTTTTTTTCTTGCCATGTAGGAAAGACATGTAAAACCTAATTCAAGTCTGTCCCATGACATTGCACAGGACAGGTTTACTGAAGGGTGAGGTAAATTTTGGCTGCCTTTCTTGTTTCCTCTTCATTAACAGAATTTCATACAATACAAGCAATCTAGAATCTTGGGCAAGATACTGTTTCTGCCACGGGGCAGCCCTGTCTATGTTGCATCTCATTCAGTGCTGAATCAATGCCACTTTAATATGTGGTAATTTTTAAAAGTCCATGTTATTAATAGGCCACATATATATTTGCCTGTCCTTGAAAAGCACAATTTTCATTGTCCTTTAGTTTTCATTACACAGTAAGGAAGAAGACTAGATTTCCTGAATCTCTCTGATCACTTTGGACAGTGACCTCACTTGACAGCAAGTATAGAATAAACTCTTTGTAATTGATGAAAACTTTCATTAACATAATCCTCTCTAAAAAGTCCTTTCAAGTTCCAAACAGTTTGAATTTTTTTCCTCTATAGCTGTAACACATTTTTCAACAGAAGCTGAAATGCTTTCTTGTTATCTCAGATATGTGCTAACAAAATTTAATTTATGTAAAATACTGATCGCTCACAAGTGGTTTTAATAGAAAATTGTCTCTGAAATCTGTGACCTTCATACTCGTAGCTTGCTCACAGTATTCACTTTCTACCCAGAATGCAACTGGAAAAACAGGGACATCTGCCATGTTTTATTCAGGATTAATACTACACCCTACTAAATAAAATTCCTGCGCAGCCTCTAGGTCTTTCTCTTACCACTGTACCCAGTGCATAGGCTGAATGTCACTGATAGCAGCGGAATAATAGCAAGCGTGACTGTGAGTGTTACCATCATGTGGATTCTGGCAAATTCCACCTTCAGCCTTTGATCTTTGGAAGTTGCCCAGCCCCTGGGCTGCCACTTGGGCAAAGCTGTGTGTCCTGACAGCTCTGGGGCTCTCTGTGAGGAACCCTGTGAGCTGGCTGCCTTCTGCACTATGCCTTTAGACTATTTGGCCAGAAAACACCTGTTTCTAGGGTTTGTGCTGCTTTTCTATTGGAGAAGGATTGACTTTCAAGTCCTGGTTAAGATAAGGTTGTGACAGCCATCATGTAATGCCATCGTCAGTGTGAAGTGAAATGATTGCAAAGGTAGTATGAAGTTCTGCTTATGAAACTCTGTGACATGAGTCAGGTTCTCTCCTTAATATGAGAAGTGCACGTTATAGATCAAATAAGGGACTAATATTACCTTAGCACCACATCACAGCTTTAACCATATATTTTGTTTGTTGTTAGCAAACAAGAATATGACTACAAATTAAAGGTACTTATCTTCTTTCAACTGAAAGACAATGTAGTTGAAACACATGGCCAAATCTTTTGTCAATATTCATGTGTTTAAATTAGCATACCAGCATAGAAAGCAACTCTGGAAAATATGTAGCCTCTTTTTCTTCATGTTTTATGTGTTTGGGCTTGAAGGAGGTGGGAAGCTGTCTGGGCTGAAAGCTTGTTTCTTATTCCTGTGACTGGAATTCAATATTGTTATCTATTGCAAATTAAAATTGTAAACATAGTGCACGATATGACTATCATCTAATACTCTGATTTAGCTTGCTCTAGGTCAGGTGTAGCCTGGCAACTGAATCCTAATTGCACTAATCTGAGTCAAGTGTTTGCTACAAGGGTAGCAATTAATGCAAAGCTAAAATGATCTCTTTGTTGTCTTTGAGAGTATGACCATGACTGGTTATTTGTTGACCTTTTCCTCTTACACCACCTTCTAAAAAATGATGCTTGACTAAAGAGAGGTGTTTTGGGTCCTAAGGCTGTAGCAAATCCATGCTTTTTGCTTGTAACAGCATTAGACTGGAAGAAACAGATTAATTCAAGCAGAGAACGTGTCAGATGTACACATCCTATGGATTAAGACAACCAGGTTATTCCAGAAAATTAAACAAATACGTTTTGGAGTAACAGCTGTAGGATTTGAACAGCCGTGTATTTTCCTCGCTTTTTGATTCCTTCTTTTCTCTTCTTGCATTGTTTAACTTTCTTATTTGAAATGCAAAGCAAAAGATGTTAGAGACTTCATAGCACAGACACTTTTGCAGATCTGTGACTGTTCTGCTGTATATAGGGGATGAGTCCTAGGTAATAATGCTTACAGGGAAAAAAAGAAGAAAAAATTTTCTGTTTTTTATATGGCTGTGTGCTATTAAACAGTCTGCTCTGAGCAAGCAGGTATCCAAGAATCCTCACAACTTTTGTAATCAAATTAATATCTTTAAAGACTTCTGACACCCATAAAACCCAGATGAAATGCAGTAAGTAGCCTGAACATTGCCATTGTAACCATATTCTTACAAGTATTTCAGCTAGGAGTAACCTGGCACAGTCACTAAAAGAAACAATTCATACATCCCTGTCCTGAGTGCTGGCTCCTATCTTTTTGTCTCTCGTCACAGCATGGCTAAAACTAAATAAATAAAGGAAAGATAACCTAGGTTTGTGCCACGGTGCGCTGTGCAGCCTTACAAAATAGGTGCTAATGCAACAAGGACAGAGGCTCCTCAGTCAAGAGAAAGGATGATGCTTGCTTACTTGCTTGCTTGCTTGAGTTGTGCTGGTTTAAAATGTTAGTAAAGCTCAAACTTTCCTTGCCCACCATTGCAGTTCCTCCAATATATGTGGCTAAGAGGCCTCATTCTCCCTTGAAGGTATTTATGTACCAATGTGCTGTGCAATGTATGGCATGGTGAGAAGGTCCATGAATGAATGTACACTGGTGTGGAAGTTGCGTTACTATACCAGACAGGAACTAATTGTGCTGTGTTTTTTTTCTTCCATGATACAAATTTTCTGAGCCAGCCTGTGTTGGCTGACACACAGGGAACACGTTTTAGGAAATCTTTTCTTATTTCTACTGTTGATAAGCTGCAATATTTCCTCAGCTGAAAATGACAATGATAGCTCTAATGCAGTCATAATAACATGTGACTTATTGCTCATGAAATATAACAAGATTTGTTGCCATATTATTAAACAAAATAATGATAATTCCTCATGTGAGAAAACTTGCTTTCTATGACCTGAGCTGTGCTCATTTTGTAGCCTCATATCCATATTTCTGCAGTACAGAGTATTGTCCAAACACAAACTGGTTATCAAACAGCAGTTTTCTTTAGCTTTTATTTACCAAACTTTAATCAAAAGAAATAGTAATAGAAACCGCAGACACTACAATTGCATAGTCTGATGGAGGTAAGGGGCATGATGTCCTGATTTAGCTTTCAACCATAATGGATAAACCAAATGATTATTATACTGAGCTTTCAAAACTGTAAGAAAGACCTGAACTACACAGAACCTACTAGAGAAGCCTGAAGCCTTATAAGCCTTTGCCAGCCTGAAAATGTAGCCAAATTATAATTCCCGTGCTTTATTTTTATCATTTGAGTACCTTCCTGAGTCAGTTCTGAACGTAACACAATGATTATTTCTTGTAGTAATCTCTTCTGAAGGATCTTGTGTAAACCTTTGATGGGATAAATAAACAATTAGTCTTCTTTTATCTTCTATGCTGAAACAACTGTAATAGATTAATGACATTCTTTTATTTTTTAGCAGCCATGTTGATTAGTCCTGTTGTGTTGTAATCTTGGTGTTTTGTTCAGTTCTTAATTATCAGTTTAATCACACTTTCAGATAAACAACTCAGTGAAGTGCAGTTCCTTAAACTATACTGTATTTTTCTTAAAAAAAAAAAAAAAAAAA
>VWZK01022265.1:64313-90943 GCA_013396935.1 Baryphthengus martii
AATTCTCCAGTGTCTAAAATAGTTTTCAATTATTTGCTTATTTTTGCAAAATATTTCAACCATTTGATTCTTGATTTCCTTCTGGATTCATGGATATATGTGGTAGGAATCCTGTAATTAATTGAATGTAAGTTAACAAGTTTATTTCCACACATCATGCTTGCATTTTTTTGCTTTTGGGTTTGGTTGAGTGTTTTGGTTTTTTTTCTTCTGGTTTTATTTCCATCTATACAGGTGAAAATTTTCTGTCTCTAGTAGAAAATAGGAGGTCTGAGGGGGATGTGACTGCAACCTTGGTGGAAAAGAATCTCAAATTTTACTATGAGTGCCCTTTTCCTTTCTTTCTGTAGTGAATCTTAAAATCTTTTTTGAATGCTCAACGTGTCTGCTTTACTTCTTTGGTCTTATAATTAGTAATCATCTGTTCTGAGTCCTCCTTCCTCCCTGATTCCCAGTTTTGTTCTTCGTGTTGTGCTATAACTTCCTCTGTAGTGATCTCATTAGGAGTAGACTGTCTAGTTTTTACACGTATTTCTCAAAGATGAGAAAATGACCAAAAGGAGATACATAAACTAAATCATTAAAAGAGGCTTTTAAAATGGCACTTAGGCACCTCACCCTAACAACTTTCAGATACCACCAGGACCCTCAGCTTCTGTTCTACTGCCACATATTCCTTTACCTGCTTAAAATTTTTAGTTTTCAGAACAAGTATTTGCCTGTCTTGATTTTTAGGTCTGAATGAATTTTTGAAGTATGTGTACTAGAGCAGATCCTTCAAAAGGCACTTTAGTGATGAGGTGTTTGGAAGTTTCATCTATCCTCTTCGGGATTTCCATCTGAAGACCACTGAACGGCAAACTATTCTTAAATTCCTGTGTACCGCTGCTGGATCAGAGGCTTGCAGCCTTCATAGGTCTCCCCTCATCTGAAAGAGTGTGTTCACTATTGCGCCTTTGAGTATCCCAGTGGTAGTTTCTCCTTCTGGGAGATGTTACACTTGGCATGAATATTCATTGGGCTGGAGAAGGTAAGATTGTACAGTGCAGGAATTCTATCACTCAGCTAGAATATGGGACAGTCACTTTCAAGTCACTCCTCTAATGAATATTTAATTATTTATATGTGTTGGAGTAGATTCAGCAGGAAGAGGTAAGAGCTGCATCCAGAATATCCTATTGCCTGCTGGTTAGGTCCCTTACTGAAGATGTTCATATGTTATTTAAAGCTTCTGTTAAATTTCAGTTTAAAGTTCCTCAATTGTCAGTTCCTGCATGTGGTAGTTATTTCTCAGTCTTCACACATGGTTCAAATGTATTTGAATTTGCTCAGATTTAAGCAGTTTCTGTTGTTTTGAAAAGCTTTTGATTCAATTACTTTGGTTTAGTCGGACTATCAGGAATGGACTGAATATTTTTATGTTGGTTCAGTCAAAGCTGAAAAAAGCAAGTGGATTTAGAAGAGAAGAGGAAGCAAGAAAAGCTTCTCTGACCTGTGTTTTTTTTTATTAACTGTGAAATAGAAGAGGATGAGATTCACAGTTTCTACAGATTTGAAGGACCTGATAGAAGTATTTTGGCTTCTAATAATGAAGACCAGTGCCTAGAAGAATTTTTAAAAAGTACCTGAGCAATTTTGACATACAATTCCCTTTGGTTATAACCTAATTCCGACCACCTAACCTATTTTAGAGTCCAGTGGGATTTTCAGAAGCTTATTTCTGCATATAAACAGAACTCACAATCCTTTGAGTGAGTATTCAAGACCAGAAATAGCCAGTTTGCTGACTACAGTTGATGTTCATTTGGTTTAAATCTCTTTGGTTTAAATAATCAGTTTGTTCTGAATGCAAGATATGATTTCTAGACCCAGTTTATTTAAGATTGTATTCTTATGTTCATAATTTCACCTTCTAGCCAAATGGAATTTAATTTCCAGAGGAAGAAGACAAAATCTAGCAGACTATTTGCATTTCTGACACAACCAAATATTTTATAGGCTTCATACATCTATATGTTAAGATACATAATTTCCCCTCTTCCCTTCCAAAAGCATGTAGGTGAACAGTTTATTTCTTGTCAGCAATAAGAAATATTGTACTGAATTTCATACAAAAACTGTATTTGGAGCAGCCAACCTCTTGATCATTACACCAATCGTGTATCCTATCCTTAGGACAGTAATTAAGGCTTTCATGGTTTAAGTATTTTAAATAATTCAGAGAAATCAAGTTTTATCTTCAGGTGTTAAAATCAGTTTGCCATAGGTATCCATGGTTGAAACATTAGTAACTTTTAGTCTTGAGTTATCACTCTGCTAATTCACGTTGTCATATTAAAAGTTACACATTTTGCTGTTAAATAACAATGCTGTTAGAAGATTTACTAATATTTAATACTAATTTAGTCTGATTTATGTTGGAATTCAAGTAAAGGCAAGTAGCAGGTTCACAGCAAACGTTAGGATCTGTCCTTTCTTCTTTCTGAACATTTGAGAGAGGAAGATCATATCCGTGGGAGTCTCAAAAGATTTCATTGGGATAACTGGAACAAAACAAGAAAAGTACCTTGGCTTTTAGTTAAATGGAGAATTTATGGTCCGTCTTTGGCATACGCATATTTAAATGACTTGGTTTTATAGCAGCAGTTGCCTAGAGAGAAAATGAGTCACACTGTCAGATCTTTGATTCTGTCTCCAGTAGGAAATAATGCTATTGCTTCTTGAGGAAAGAAACCCCAAACTGATAGTTGGGACCATAAAAACCCTTGTGCTTTGGACTGTTTATCAGTCTTCAAAATGCAATGTTGTGAAAGGACAGGATTAAAAACTCAAACATACTGTTCAGGTTGTACCTTTCCCCAGACTCTAGGCTGGGGACTGGGTCAGGTTTGTTTTGTTTGGGGGGTTTTTTTCATTCTCACTCTATTTCTTTTTTTAAGGTTTAGCAATACTTGTTTATCTTGCCAAGTTCATGAACTATTAATCAACTGATCTGAGAAATGCTGTTGGTGTAATATAAACCACACCAGCCCTAGACAGTGCCTCATATTAAATCGTATTCACCCCTTTGCACAGATTGTGCTGCTGAGCTCAGGTTTGTCGAACTCCCTAATTACCTCAACACTGTCAAGCGACTGGTTTCGGCACGTCTCCTCCCTGTGCCGTTTCCCTGATGCAGGGAGGGGCGATGCAGTAACTCTACACCTGTTCCAGCACACGCCTATCAACTCGCTCAACTTCCCCAACAAGTGCCTGAGTCGAGCATGAGAACATCCGAGATTGCCTGGGTCGGTAACCACTAGTCCAAATACTCCTGGATGCTCGGGCTGGCTTTGTGCTGGGGCGTCCTTAATAGTTAGCGCTCTAGGATGGCAGTCGATGACAGCAGCTTGTACTCTAGGACTAAGAGTAAACTGAATTCTTATCAGGCTTGTTCTAAATCAAAAAGACGGAGAAGCCTACCACCAGACATCCTGCTAGAAAATGATTTTAAAGGAAAGTTTCAAAGAAATATTAGGAATATAGAGCCTATACATCCAAGGCGCCCTAAGAAAAGACCTTCTCTATTTTCAGGTAGGAAACGCTATGTTAATAATATGTTGGTGCAGTATCTTTTAACCCCTTGGTTTGTAATATTTGAGCGATTCAGTAGGTGATTCCAGTCAAAATCTAGTTGGTTTTAAAACCTAAGACAGTCTTCACAGATAGATTTAATCTAGTACTATTTATGTTAAATTATGTCAGTTGTTAAAGTGATGGAACCAAAAAGAGAGTCTTTCTTCATATTTTCTATTTCAGGTTGCTTGCTTGTGGGGATTTTTTTTAATACTTAGCATTTAAAACTGAACTACGTTTTGCTTAGCCCCACTTACAAGCAAAGCAGTCAATAGCTGCAGTGTAACTATCTCTTGCTGCTCTAGTACTGGATCTCATTGCTTTTCTGGAGGAGAGTGGTTTGGGGATATGCAGACTTCTTCAGTCTAACTGATTTTTTTTTTTGTGTGTGTGTAGCCAGAAATTAACATCACTAAATAGGCAAATGCATGCTTTGAATTCCTGGCTTGCACTGGAGCCTATAATGTCTCTAGTTAATAGTTCAGTTTAACTCTCTAGTTGTTTAAGAAGTAGGAACAAAGTGTAAGAGTGGATTTCATTCAAGCTAATGGCAAGTCTAGGTTATTTTGTTGTTTGTTTTCGCTTTTTTATTTATTTGAAATGTGCCTAAAAATAGGCAACGGATTAGCACGAGGACCAAGGATTTGTTGCAAAAGAACAACGTCATCTTTACTAGGAGGACATAAAAGTTTTTAGCAGAGGAAAAATCAATACCAGCTCATCCATGCTGAGACTGAAGTTATGTTTCCGTGAGGTGATCAGAGGAAATGAAATCCTGTATAAAACCAAAAATATACTGGTTCTTAAATTTAAGTATCTCCATTTCCAGATTAAATTCCTAGGGGGGAAATAGTACAATCATACAGACCTTTGAAGAGCTGTGAAGTATGTAATGAAGTGCTACTGATTATTTAAATATTAATATTGTATTCCCTAATGACAGCTAAACTTAATGGGCACCTTTCCATGAGCTGAAACACTGCTGAAGGAATGGAAATACAATGTTAAAAGATGACACAGAGCAGCACCATTTTGGTGTGATTTAGAGCCTCCATTACACTTTTGTTAAAGTATTTGAAAGTTTTCAGCACCTCAGGAAACAAAAGTTTTTTCTTCCTTCCTATTCTACTTCCCCAGCTTAAAAGAAAAAATGCAGAAAGCCTTATTGGATCTTAAGTCAGGTGACTCAGAAATGCCCAAGGCTTCTGTGCTTCCCAGTGCCTGAACAGGCTCTTCTTGAGGTGATGTAGTCTGGTGCTGACTGTCAAAGCACGTTATTTTGGGCAGGATAGAACCTCTGTATCTTAATCTTTCTCAGTTGCTGCTTTTTGTCTTCTAGCTACCTTTTTTACCTTAAATTACTTCCGTATTTGGTTGATTGGTTGTTCTTTTTTCCTCCTGTAACTTTCCATTTTTTTCCCTGTGCATCAACATTTTTTGTTAGAAAAAAACATATTAAATAGCATTGTGTTTGCTCTCCAACACCCATACTCCCTGGTGCCCACTGAGATGTCTCCTCTATTCGGTGATATTTCTTCTTTTTAAATACAGTTCTGCTTTCTCTCTTGTCTTTCCACCCTTCCGAATTACCACACTAGCGTGATATCCCATCATTTGTGCTGCGTCAGAAATGAGCACTTTAATGTCGTTTGTGTGTCTGGAACACTGCCATTACGCTTATGAAATCCACTGCGGCCGTGTTACTGTACACTCAAGGGCACTTAACTCAAAGGTAATGCAAATTGCTTGCTATAAGCAATTGATGGAGCATGGTGGAAAAATGGGTGTAGTCTTTCATTTGGTAGGTCAGCAGTATACATGGGAGAAGCTTTACTTGATTTGCTTTTGAAAACAGATTAACAAAGTAAGCTTGAAGTCCTCTAGACCATTGTCTTTTGTGGTGTAAACAGAGGTTAGAATGGGACCAGAGCTGTATCATAGAATCATGGAATGGTTTGGGTTGGAAGGGACCCCAAAAGATCATCTAGTTTCAACTCCCCTGCTGTGGGCAGGGGCATCTTCCGCTAGATCAGGTTGCTCAAAGTCTCATCCAACCTGACCTTGACCACTTGAGATAGGAAGCTATATATTATATATATATATGTATGTATAAAATATATATATTGATATATTTGCACTGCAGTCTTTTGCATCACTCCTGAAGTCCTTGAAGAATGTGGAAATTCATACTTCTTTTTTTCAGCCTGGTCATCTACTGATATAAATATTTTAAAACTATATCATTCTGACTCAGCGCCTTCTTCTAATCCCCGTATCTCTGCTTAGTCTTTTGTATCACCATGAACCTGGCTTAGTTTTAGGACATGCCTGCAATTTAGTCTGAACTCATTTACGTCTTGTTTTCTTTCCTTTTATTCCATCTTAAAGAACTTAATTAATAAAATAGTGACTAGTGGCACATCAGGACATCTAGATATGAGTTTATAGGTAAGTTCATACATTGGGTCTCTTGTGCCAGACTTGGTGCAGTCTCAGGGAGGCATCTTGCACACGATAGGCTTGCTTTGCACAGTTTTCTTAACCGCGATAGCTAGAAGCTCACTCTTTAAAAATGAAAGCTGAAACCTGAGAAGAGTGATATGTCTGTCTCTGTCCTGTCATCATGAAGTTAGCCATTCATGTATGCCCAGGCAGGACTATCCAAACAATGGCATCACTGGGTTATTGTGTTCATTCCCCCATGGCATTGCCAAAGGGATACACTGTGCAGAGATACCTTTTGCTGCTTTCAACAAAGCACTCCATTTCTTCTTTTTCTTTAAATTTGAAATGTTTAGAGCTGCTGCACACTTCAGATTAATATCAGCTGCCAATACCTATTTTTTTTTTTTTTCAAGATGGTGACACAGACACAAGTGCTCGTAATCTACATCACAGGACCATTTATTGTCAATAGAGATGTACATCACCTTAATTTTGTTTGTACAGATCTGCTGACACGCCCATACTATCACAGCCATGACTGAGCCATACAAAACATTGTCTTAATCTGAAGATAAATCTGTGACTTGTTAATGAGAAAAGAAAGAATTGTAAAAAGGCAAGAGTGGGCAATAAAGGGGGCTTAGGAGGCCATATCTTTACAGAGATACCTAGGAAAGGTATATTGAACTAACTGAAGGGGCATAAAATTAAAATGGATTAGCTAAACATCATTAAATGTCTCTGCTGACTCATTTTCAAAGGCACAACAGCCTGAAGAAAATTAGTCTGTATTTATTAATTTTAATCTAGGGAAGTATAGGGTGTTTTTACTCTTACTTCTTTGTGGAAGAAGGCTGCTGACGGTGGTGTTTGAATTTCCTCTTTATGCATGAGAAGTACAAATGATTTTGGCTGGGATTGTCAATTTTCTGAAGAAAGCAGAATGAACAACACAGAAATTACAAAGATTGAAATACTAAACCAAAATAGAACCATTAAATTCTACTTGAGACCCATTTATATTTTGAGCTGGGGATATTTAAGTACCATTGAAAAGGCACTTATGGTACTGTTATTAGTATCTTGTGGGCTTTTTTCTTGTCCTTCATTTACATATGCAGGCAGCCTGTAGCCTGTATTATTCTTGAATAACGCTTGTTGACTGATGCATCAGTTTTGAAGGACAGAAGGTGAGAAAAATACTTCGGATTTTCTGCCTGTCCGAAGACCAGGCACACCTCCATTTCATGGCCTTATGCCTGTGACATTGTCTTAGCAGCCAAAATAAGCTTTATGTATTCTGTGGGACAACATGTTATCTCTACTTTTACAAAAGCATTGTGGTGTTGCTGTGAGTTAATGTCATGAAGGTCAGTGGTTAACAGTACTTTTTATAGCTATTTAAAGTAAGAATGTAGGTTGCTGGTCTGTCATTTACAACAGAATAGCTAGTATTCATTGGTTTTTTGTTTTTTTTTTTCTTTTTCCAGTGAAAATATTGTCACAGTTAGAAGTCTTGAGGCATTCTCTCAAAGCATTTCTGGAGTTCAGACCAGCATACAGAATAGCAAAGTCACTTTCTAAAATAAGTAAGTTGATTTGATGCCATATTTGTATGTAAATTAAAATACTGAAAAGAATAAAAGAAAAAAGGGTGTTATACATAAGCAAAAAATATGAAAGTTATTCAATGGAGACATGAATACATTATTTAATTTTTTCATGAGATGTGTGGATAAAACAACCAGTACATATAATTTTATTTTTTTTCTCTTGACTGGCTACATTAATTGGGAAAGACTTGTGAAAATCCGATTACTTTTAATAAGGATACTTAAAATCATGGGTACAGTATGTATCTTGATTCAAAGGAGTTGTAATGATCTGTGTTCAGTATTTTAATTTAGTGAAGATTAGAATATCCCACCTCCTCTCTGAATGAATTGTGCTGCATAGTAATGTATGCTTGTAATCTGCATAGGATAATTGCTGTTCCCTTATAGTACCCCTAGTGTCACCCTGCACCTTGGAGTTTGGTAGAATGGTTTGTGCTGCCTTTTACAAGTATCATCCACTGACAGCAGAAGGGATGACAGGACTGGCTTGTTCCAAAATTCTTCTTTTCCCTTCCTGTCTTGAAAAAAAATGGACTTGGTTGATTGAAAATGGGAGGGAGGGGAGGAAGGGAGGTGTTGCATTTTTTTATTTACTATTCATGTTGTAAACTGCCATTAGTTCCGTATGTTACTGTGTTCTATTGAGCCTTATGCTAAGATACATCACTATGCTATAAAATTGGTATATTGCTAATTGAGTGTCTGCCCATTGATCTGAGTGTATCATGGAACAAAACCACTGATCACCAGAGATGAAACTAAACTAACTACAATTTATTCCAAGAAACAAGTGTCCGTACAGTTCTCAAAGAAGTTTGGATGCCACTGGAGCTGGCTCGCTCGCAACTATAGAGCAGCAAACCCAAGTATGGGCAGCGCTACTACAAGGGTGACCTAGAAGCTTTTAGGGTTTAAACAGAGAGGAGAAGGAAAGGATTCATAGCATGCTTTCACTCACCAGCACAAGTGAGAGCATTCAACCTCAAGGCACATCCATGGTAGGTGTCTTTTGCCTCATGGAGGACCTTATGTCACAGACCTGCTGCTCCTGGGAGGACTCAAAATGTCCTCCAGCAGGGCCTGTTTTATGCCGAATCAGAGTAGGGCTCATGTTCCTACACGGTAACTTTCTAGAAACTTCTTTGGACTGAGATGCTGCTTTGGCTGAGAGCCTTGTCCATCAACTGAGGGGGCCTTGATCGTTGACAGAGGTGCACATTTGAGAGGAGTCACCAGGGAGTGCTGTGGCTCAGTTGTATGTAAGTTTCTAGTGCTGTCCGGGTGTGTGTACCTGCCACAGAGTGAGTGACCACTGCTTTATCAATAGAAATTATCAAATTGATAAGGTTTTGCTTTTCTCTTGGCCTTCTGTATTTTTATGCTTACTTACATATTTTTACATATATTATTTAAATACTCTTCTGTATTTTAGTTTTCTTTAAAGTGTCATTTTCTGCAGAAAAGTGGGTTGATGATTCAGAGGAAGGCTCTGGATTCTGCATTTTGAAATCTGATCTAATATATCCATACTGTCAGACCTGGTTTCTTCTTGGGTTCACTGGTATCTTATGGACTGTGGAGACTGATTTCCTAATGTTCTTTTAGGCAAGTGGTGAAGATGCTGCCTCACTTTTAAGTTCTATTTGGGTTATAAAGGAAACCCTCTACGTCCACTGGAGAGTGACTTGAACATGAAGATGAGAGGGAAGATAGGGAGGAATGTGAGGTTAAGATAGGGAAGTGCTCCTTCTGGTCTGGTGGCTTGGATTGCTGTTTTCTGGTTTGTTGTTCATTTAAAAATCGGTATAGTTGTCTCCTAGGTTTAGTTATTACAGATATGAAGACTGCTTTAAAGCAGACACCAGTGTTCAGGTGAACAAAACCCACTGTACACACAGTAATATACCTCAAATCTTAGGATGTCTGAGGGTTTATAGACTTCACTGTGCTGAAAGTCCTTGTGAAGCAATTACAGCATTTGCTTCCTGAATTCAGCCCAAGTTCCTGCACGTGATGCCATTTAACTAGCCTGTGAAAAAGAATCTGGTATAGTAACATGGTTTGACCCTTTGGCTCTTAGCTATATCCTATCTAGAGGATAATGACTAAAGTGTAGGGTGAATTTTTAAAACTTGTGCTGAATGCTCACCTTCTGGGAAACGTAACAGGCTCTCTCTTTTGTATGTTTATAGATAATTTTGAAGAAGGAGCATTGAATTAATACTCAACACTGATTCTATCTCCCCAAAAGTATGCTAATGTAGAATATATAGAATTTTAACATAGAAAATCGAGTACTTCTTTCTTTGGCCATCATGAGACAACAAAATCTCTTATTCTCTCTATAAAAATATGCTCATCTTTGACCCATGAAGAATTGTTTTTGCGCTAATAGACTGAAAGATTGCCTACGAGTTTTTCATAGTTGAGAGGTGTCTGTCATGCCATTACATAATAGACAAACATTACTTTTAAAGTCTTACAGTAGCGCATCTGCTATAATCAAAAGCTTAACAGCCAAGTAAAATGTGCTAAAAGACTTAGACTTAAAGGTTGTCATAGTGGCTTTGATTTAACCTTCTTCCTCATATGTATTTTGTTCCTCTTCTGAAGTGCAATCTTCACATAATATAACGCAGCATAATTGAAGTATGTTCTCTTGAGTCAGATGCGTCTATGGACTGCATATAAATCACTCAAAATATGTTTCTTCCATAGTACTTGCTTACTTGTAGATACTTCTGTGGACTTGTTGGGTGCATTTGGTAGGTAACTGGTTTCTGTTCAGCTATTTATACCTTACTTAACCCTACACATTCAATAGGAGCATACTGTATCCAAGTTAAATCACCTGTTAATCTTGGAATCTGTGAAATAAAAATTCTTAGTGTTTTCTTCATTTTTATTTCTTTGCTGTCTTACTGTACCTGAATTTAAATAACAAAACCAAGAAGTTTAGGCGTTTCTGAAAATACTTCCTTAATTTAAATGAGAATTTTTTTTAAAAATAAGTATTTTATTAATCTGTTCAGATTCAGAGACTCTTTCGCCTGAAGACAGATGTAGATAATGAAATTCATCTTAATTACAAAAGGTTACCTAATGAAAACTCTTTGAACACATCTAGTGTTAGATGGAAGATTGATTTTGTACTGCTTCTCATGAAGAAGGATGTCACATTTCACTAGTGAAATGAAATCCTTATGGCACTTGTGGTAAACCAACTGTAAGCAGAGATACTGAGTTCATATATTTAGGTTTTCATAAAGAACAAATTTCATGAACTATGTCTCATTAATTTTCATTATTGCTACTGATTAAGAGTGGTTAATTTGGAATGTGACTTTTATTTCAAAGATTGGATCTTAAATTTGAAACTTGAGGAGATCAGGACTTTATTATATTTGGATTTTCTGGGAAGTTGAAATTTCACAGTGCTTCACAAGTTGAGATCAATTTAAATTCTTCTTGCACAGGATATATCAACCTCTAGCTACTTCACAGTGTTGGAATGAAGATACAATTTTGAAGGACCAACAAATGTCTGTTCATGCTTTTTAGTCATATACTTCAGTTGCACTTAAATTTAAAATTTCTTAAAATAAATGTTTCCCACCCACTACTGGAAGATAATGGTGAAAAAAAATTCTGTAGATAAGCAATATATATTATGTGTGATACAATCTGATGGCTGCTCTTCCAAAGACCTGGCTGCGTAGCGGGATTTTCATTTATTTATTTGGTTTAGAACTGCCTGAGGGTATTGCTGTGACTTTCTGCGGGGTTTTGCTCTGTGTCTTTCATGTTTTTGTTTGTGCAGTTTCCCAGTGGCTGTAGTGGCAACGTCCTTTAGTTGCAAAACACATTAATGGGCATGCCTGTGCTCACTTTGTTGCGAATTACCTGCTCTTTCTTATAAACCTTTTCTGTGGTAATTTGTGATGCAAACAATAAAGGGGTTGGCAAAATAATTTTTAAGCATGATATTTAGTCTGCGTGTTGGTAAGGAGAGGGGCAGTCAATAAGTGTCATCTTTCTTCCTGTAACATCAGTTATCTTGTATTTCCTACTTTGTTCAGGATCTTTAAACTACTCAATCTCTTGCCAGCTTGTCTGTTCTCTCCCGTTTCTCATATGCAAATCAGAGAAATTCCTCTCTAGCATGCTTGTATGAAAGGGAGATCACGCATTACCAACTCTTGCCTTGTAATGCAACATAACTGGCTTGGTGGATGAAGGGAGAGCAAAGAATGATGTTTTATCTCAACTTTAGAAAGGCTTTTGACAGTATCTCCTGGAGCATCCTCATAGACAAAATGATGAATGGATAGTGAGATGGGTTGAAAATGGAGCTGCCAGGCTGACTGAGTTGGGATTAGCAGCACGAAGTCTGGCAGGACGTCAGTCGCTAACAGTGTAGCCCAGGGGTCGATACTGGAGCCAGTACTGTTTAACAGGAATCTCATGAAGCTCAACAAAAGGAAAAGTCATGTTAATATGATTTTACCAGTTTTATTTAATATTTCCCATGCTACTTCTACGAGCACTTTAGTTCAGAATCTACTCTGGATTACCGAAAATCATACCAATCCTCTTACTCCACTTTCCAAGACTATTGTAATTGTTTAGGCATTTCCTGGTTCTTCTTTTTACTAGCAGTCTTCCCCACTAAATATTACCAGAAAACACCATCTACTTTTTTTTCCTGCTTTTTGTGAAAGATACATGATAAAACTGTCAAGCAATCCTCTAGACCTTAAACTCTATTGCGTGTTGCCTTTAGGCAATGCCTGTTGTTATGGGAGTTGCAGACACCTTTCTTTTCTCATCTCCTTTGCTTTCCTCCACCCCTGATACTTGTGGGAGGAATAGGAGAAGGAAAGTCCATGTGCAGTAGCATTGCATGTGTCTCACAGTAGAGGTCTTGAAGGAACAGGTGCAGTTCATTCAACAGATTTATTCTTCTTTTTATTAGTTTCAGATACTCACTTTGATCACAAGTTTTAGGTACGGGTGGCTAAATTTAGTATTTAAGGCAGTTTCTAGGGAAATAAATAATCTATAAGTTTAAATAAGTAGATTTTGCTTCAAGCTGAATATGGTGAGAGAATGACATTGTGCTCTCCTAGTGGCTTTGCATCTTAAAAATCTTCCTAGTCCCAAAAGAGGAACAGCCTGTGGAGAAAGCCAGCATTGCTATTCTGGGGATTTTAACGAGGAGTGTTTTCTGATCTGGACCTCTGATGTGTCCTCTTTCCAAACTCAGACATTTGCTGAATAAGTAAGTTTGTCACTTCAAGGTCCCTTTACAGTCATTGGAGAGAAACAGGTATTTATTAAAGTTTAATTCACACGATCTGTTGTAGATACCCATGTTAAAATGGGAAGAATCAGCTCTTGTTTCTTTTTATTGACTAGAAGACATCCAAGCCGAGGAGCAGAAATGGGATTATATTGTAAACATCTGTCATTACCTGTAAGAGCTCTGCCAGAAGATTTTTCTGTTTTGTCTGGCTACTGTGAATTACTGTACATGGACCAGAAATAAAGACATTCTCTGGCCTGACCTGTGCAGGAGATCAGGCTGATTATCACCGTCCATTCAGGCTTGTTAAATCTTCAAGCTCATAGTCTGGCACTGCTTCTTTCAACTAGACATAGAACGTATCTCTTCCTGCAACAGCCAAAGTTTAATAATGGCTCAGCCAGAAAAGTGGCTTGGAAGAATGTTCTTACTTGTAAAATGCAGTGCCTGCTATAGGTGTTTGAAAATGCATGTAAGCATTTGGGAAAGCTATTTAACCATGTAATACCTGTGAAGAGTATATGTTTGATTTTTAAATATTTTATTCTATTTATAGATACTATTTTGCTGTACTACTTTTCCCCACCTAAACACCCATGCATCCTCTCTTGTGTTGACCTTTGTGATGGTGTGCCTCTGTGAGGTGAGGAGACTCATAACCTCATTCATCAACTGAAGGTAATACTGTAGCCCCAAACGTATTTCCAAAAACACCCAAATCAAATTTCTGCTCCTAACTAGTGCTGCTGTAAAGAGATCTGATGAAAATTATGGGGGTAAGGGAGAGGATGGAAGAACTTCACAGATTTTCCAACAGTAGCACAATCTTAGATTAGCAGAAGTCCAACATGAAGACACCCTGGGTCAAATCTGTTGTGTTACCAAAAGCGGAAGAAGTGTCCTGATATTCTTGGAGAAGTTTCCCTTTTATAAAGGATTCTGTCTGTGCTGATGGTTTGCTTTTAGTTCACTGAATTAGTCAGTAGCTAGCGATGACCTCCCTTGATCTGTGGAAGAGTTCAGGCAAGGTTCGTGCGTTAGTGCCCTGTGTGTAGGGAGGATACGGTGTCGCTGAGCACCAGTACCACACCAAGCTCAAGTTCCACAACCAGAACCACCACTGAGCACCACCTGCAGCTGCACTGCAAGATTTCAAAGCAAGGGAATCCCAGTTGTTATTTTTTATGATCACCATTCTCTTTTGAATTAGGTTGTTAAAAAAGTTGACTGGATTTTCTCCAGATCTAAGCATCATATTCAAATACTTTTGTTAAAGTATTCTGTGTCAGTGGATTGTTTTCAGTTCTATGTCTTCTATTTTGTATTTAATTTCATGTCTTAGAAGCCAATCTGGAGATGAAAAAGAACCAATTTTCCTCTTCCGATCTGGTGAAAGAAAAATACATGGGAGAGGATGAGATCTACTTATTTTAATAACTTTAAAAAAAAAATGTTTAGATTTTCAAAGCCTTTAATGATGAAGTGGACAAATAAGTACTAGGAGGTTGATGCTTAACCAGACTAAGCCCTTAATAATCTACAAAGCAACTGTTAGATATTTGAGGGACTAAATACCTTTGAAAATCTAGCCAGTGGTGACTCAAAATCATTAATCATTTTAAGTGTAGTTTAAGTAGCTATAATTACTACCGTCTTTCCTAGGAAATCATTTGATTTTAGATGTGACTTACTTACCTTTTTGTTCATATTCCTTGGAGTCTAAGCCCAAAATAGTTTATTTTCTTCCAGTTAATAAAAAGCAGATTGTAAGTTTGTTTTGTACATTTTTTCACCAAATTGCGATTTCCATTCAAATGTAGCATGAGAGAAACCTTGAGTAACAGTACCCTCTTAAACAGGAAGGTCATTTGTCTTTTTCCAACATAAGCGGGGAGCTGTGTTAGACCTTGTAGCTCTCGGAAAACAAAGATGTTTTTTAGGTTAGCAGGAAGGGATGGACTCTGAAGGATATAAAAGACCCAATTACAAAACTACGTGTATATTGAGCTTGGCCTCTGTGAGGACACTGGTGCTTCTGTAGAGAAGGAGCAAGTCAGAGGATCCTGGAGCTCTATCAGCCTATTGCTTGTGCCCAGATGGAAGAGCTGCTGTTGCAAAATCTTCACTGCAGCAAGGAAGAGCCGTTGCACAAGTGTCTCCTCAGTTAAAAAGTACTATGTTGAGGGGAAAAAAAAAACCAACAAAACAACAAAGAAAAACTCTCTGAAATTGAGATCTCTCCTGCCACAAATTGCTTCAAAAGGTGAAACAATGCATCCTTATAGATGTTTTAATTTTTTTAAGTTGGGAGTTTTTTATACTTTAGAAAAATATGGAAAAGTTTTGCAAGTCAGATCAAGTGTTCTTATGTAAGACCATTGAGATGATTTTTTTTTTTTTTTTTTTTAAACCAAAGTGGTTACTTCCTATCCAGCCAGCAGCTAAGCGTGCTGTTGTGCAAGTCAGGGTATTAGGTAGTAAATCCCAACATGCTGTCTCACCAGCAGTTGTCTAGGAGAGTTATATAGAGAGGGATTTCAAAACTACACAAAACAAGGCACTTTCCCTTCAACAACTGATTAGGCTTGAGGTTTACTAGCATCAGTTCTTTGAAGAGTGGAGAAAATAATTTTTAGTAACAGGAGATCACTAAGGCAGAAGCTGTAACCAAAACGTTGTCTATACATAATGAGCAGGAACAGGAGGGAGAAAGAGCCATGAGAAACAGAAAATTCAGTGTAAAATAATATGGCCTGATTTTTCCTGACACTACCTCACTGCAGTCATTTATATAAAGTTGCTGAAATAACCAGTGATTCAAGCCATGAAGATTTTTGCTGATAGCTATTTATGTTTATTTTGGATATACAGAAATATTTTCAAAAGGATGAAGGGCATGGTGATTGACAGCCTAGCTATTTAAGATATCAAATGAGCTAGAAAGTGTATGTTTGTGTGCCTGCCCTATTTATAAACAGCAGTCAGGAGAAGAAAAATATTATTTTATTTTGATCTGCCAGCTGGCATGACTTCTTAGGTAATGCTGTTTTTTGAAGCATCATTTCTTTCCACCTTGAAACAGAAAAAAGAAGTTTTAAAGGTTGCAGATGTTATCCAATCAAGTAATAAAGTCCCTGGTCTAACTAGAGGTAGCACTAGCCTGAGCTATCTGAACCTGAACTTTGTAACTTTCTGTTAGGACTTCTGAGTGAAGCGAGAAAAAAAGCTCTTTATCCTGCAATGAGCCTGAGCTCCGGTGTGCCACTTGCAGCAAGGACCTGAGTCCTCTTTTGAAGGTGCCCACTGGACCTATAACAGACGCTTTCTGTTAACCCCCTTCCTTCCTCAAAGGGGAAGAGAAAGGCAATAAGGGAGAGAGACTTACCAATTAGAAAAGGAAACTAGAACAGCTTTAATGAAAATAATAATAATAAAATGCAATATATACAAATATTTACAAAACCAATATCAAACCCAGCCTCCCCAGATGGCAATTGCATCACTGTCACCACTGATGCTGTGGAGCAGGCACCGGGAAAGTCCCAGCCTGGGCCCAGCAGCAGATGGGAACCGAGTTAAGGAGCTGGATTCTGGTACTGGATTCAGAAATACACAGATCAGAATCGAAGGCAGAACGGACAGAGTCGTCCTTGTATGTCCGCCATTGAAGAAACAAGCAAGAATCCCTGCAAGGGCCCTGAGCACGAGCCCCTAAGCCCAGGGCTGAGAGCAAGAGACCCCAGCCTAAGAACAACCAAGCAAGGGCCCATAGCAGCCCTTGAGATCCCTCAGCTTTATACCAAATATGACGTATATGGAATGAAATCCCTTGTTGGTCAGTTTAGGGTCTCTTGTCCTGTCCGCTCCTCCCTGCAGGTGCAGCCTTTTACTTTCTGCACCCCCCAGTGTAGTACACCCGATCGAGCAGTGGTCTTGGTGTACACCTCAATCCTTGGTTCTAACTGTAAACATGGAGCCTTATCACTACTAGAAGCAGCCCCTGCCTGTGTAAACACACTGCTAACCTCAGACAGTGCAGTTAATTAGAAGAACTGAGCTGAAAAGTAAAGTCACAGAACAGAAGAATCCTGTTCTCACTCAAACCAGGACATTAGAATGTACAGTCTGTTTGAGACAGTATGTGGCAGGGAAGTGGGGAAAGGTGATGCAGTGATAGACACAATTTTTTACTTCTACGTCATTTGAAAGAATGCTAAAAACTGTTGTTAGTTGTCTAAGGTGAGCTAATCCTGATGGAGTTTGGTTTCCCTGTTTCAGCCGGGTAGTTCTTATGCAGGTATCGCAAGAGGCAGCATTTTTGGGAGTAATTCAGAGTGAACGCTGAATGCATAAGGCCCATCTGAGAGGAAATGTGGAGGTATATACATTACACGGGTAGGCATGTGTCAACTCAGACCCAATGCCTGGCTGGCCTGACAGCCTCTCTCTGAGAGCAGGCAGAGCCCGATACCTGATAGGAAGGTGTAAGAGGCAGTAAATGTAGTACAGTCTGATCCCATGTCCATCTCATCTTGATCTACAGTAGATGGAAGTTGGTTGAAACCCTTCCAACCTGTCTATTCTTGTTTTGTGAGAGAAGTGAAAAATGAACTTCTCTTCTAAGGTTGACGTTGCTAGTGGAGCAAAGGGACATAAGAAGAAGGATACCTTTCGACAGAGTAATGAAAACGTTGAGGTGTGAGTATCCAAATAGGTCAGCCAGAAAGGAAGAAGTGTTAATAATTAAAGATAAAACTAGAGAATGGAAAGGAAAGTTTTAAAAAAGAACAAGTAAGCAAGTACCTTATCAGCAGAGCATCTTATTTAAAGTCAGGGAAAGCTGTAAGATGTGCGGTGGCAGAATTCAGAGAAAAAAAAAAAATCTATAAATGTTTTTAAGATTCAGGGAAACATTTGTGTTAAAAATCACATTATAAGGAAGTGCAAACTTTGAGATAAGAACGGTCTGAGGGGTGGACTAGTATTTGAGAATAAAATGGACTACTGCACTGAGAATTCTTCCTCTTAATCAGATAATCAATGAAAACATCCTACATGCAACATGTTACAGGGAGGTAGCTTGTGAAAAATGGGTATTTTGAACACATCATTCTACAAGGGAAACAACATCAGGAAAACAAAAGGGTGTGATGTGGGTTATGTTTGAGTCAAGGATGCCTTAGTTTAGGCATCAACTCACCACTCTGATTTGGTACAACCTCCCTCCTTATCTGCCTCGCTCTGTTTTCCATCACATCTCAGGCACCTCTCTGAAGAGCCAGGAGCATTTCAGTTTCCAAGGCAGGTTCCCAGCTGGCTGCCTTCTGCCTGTCTGGAGAGGGAGAGGAGAGGGCGTTTGTCCTGACTCCCTGGCCCTGGTAGAAGAGGGGTAAATTTGTGCCTGAACTTCAGGGTGTGCACAAGGATGAGGACAAGAAAAGCTGAGAAGTCTTATGATCTCAGCTATAATAGCATGCAGTAATTATTAGCCATCCCTAGAACCCTTGTTGAAAGAAGCAGGTTGCTTTGAGCAAGCTGATCTAGTGCAAGATGCCCCAGCCCATGGCAGGGGGTTGGATTAGATAATCCTCAAAGGTTCATTCCAGTGCAAGCCATTCTAAGATTCTGTGAATATCTAGTGATGGGCATGCTCCAACCCTTTCCCTTCCTGGCTTCCACTTCACCCTCCCACAGAGCTTACTGTGAGGAGGATAGAAGAGATACAACTACATTGCATAAGGGAAGTGGAAGAGGCCTTGGAAGTGGAAAAAGCCTTGAGTACAATCTAATTCTAGCTCTATTTTCTTTAGTATTTGGGAGTTCAGTCTGTGTGATGTGTGATAAAATTTCTTGAGGAGAAGAGAGACAGCCACAACCACTGTGTTCCCTCTGTCCTAGGCTCTGTGTGACCTGGTACCAACCTGTTAGGCATGAGTTACCTAATGCAAATTACACTTAGAGTAGGTGGGTAGGGATCAGTTACTAATTCTTGTTTCTGAAACAAGCATGTAGACACCCAGAACTAGAAGCGCCATCAGTGGCTGTTTGGGAATTTGTTGCCGTGAGGAAGTTCTGACACATCATGCTGGGACATTCGGAGAGTGTTTTATGTAATCTTGTCTCTGAAATATAGATAAGGTTTTGTAACAAAACTGCAAAGGAAATAAGTTGATAGGATTCCAGTAATGGAAAGCAGTTTATTTAAGGATGGTGCCTGAAAACTAAGGTGAAGAGGAGGAAGAAATACTACTCCAAGTTATTCTTCATGCCTGCTGATATCTGTAGGCTGAGCTTGCAAGCTGCAGGCTACATTTTGACTTACATAGAAGTATTTCTTGCATCAGTGTTACCTGAGTCCATGCTCCAGTATGGAGGATGGTATGCTCCAGGATGGTATGTTTTTAGCACGTGTGTGGTAGGTGTGGGCAAACAAAATGTGTTCCTGGCTGGCTGATGTTTCCAGAGACTGTTCAGCTAGGGAGGAACTCAGAGGTGAATGGTGGAGTCCTAAGAGGACTTGTCTGTTTGACGGCTCCAAAGAAAAGTCAAGGGAAAGATAATAGTACATTGAATCTTGAAGACGTAATTCCAACATTAACTAATAAATCCTCTGCAAAATGCCTAGTAGATAGTTAGTTATTATTTACAGATGAGTCACAAACCCCTTACAACCTATTTAATTACTCTTATGGATTCACTGAACAAGCTGAGGATGGGAGCTGGATGATACGTGACTCTATCATGTATCTTAAAATATTGTAATTTTATCCTGTTAAATGCTATTTAATAGGCTTCTATTAAATTATTTTATATAATTGTACTCTTAATTGCCTGTTACTCTTTCTCCAGAAATATAGACATGTGCTTCATTTCTGTGCTCCTATCTTCCTTTCTGACACAGTTTCAAATGTAAACAAGTATTCCCCTATGCATTATTTACTGCTCTACTGCTTCTGCTTGTTTTGCTTTTCATCACTAGGTGGCAATATCCTAACAGTCAGTTACAAACATAAGGCAAAACAAAATGGTGCAGCAAAACTAGTGAGACATAAACCAAGAAGGATTTTTGTTGCTTTATTTAGAGCTTATCACATCAATTAGGTTTGTTTCATGAAATCTTATTTTGTGCAGTGCTTTCTGTCACTTTGTACTTTAATTTGAACCCTAGCAAGATTTTACCTCGTTAAATCATGGGACATTATAGGTACACAGAGTTCAGTTGATTTAGATAACAGTTTTGATTTTCATTTTAACAGAGGATGTCAGTAAAGCGTGTGTACAAGCTGCTTTGTTAATGTTTGGCTTGCATTCTGTTATACAAACTGTAATTAAAAAAAAACCCACACAACAAAAATAACATAAATTTTTAATATGAGGAAAGAAGTGCACAAACTCAACAAATGCCAAGTTGAAGAAAATTAACTACATATAAATACTGTGGTATTTTCTGCTTAAATGTAAAAATATTATTCCCTTTTTATTGCTGGCTTACACATGGACTTGTCACTTCACAAATAATACAAAGACGTGATTTTTTTCATTGTTTCTTTTTTTCCTCCTGAAACCAAAGGAAGCAAATCAGATAACTAAACATAGGTTTCTACGAGAAGGTCTCACTTCTTCAGAAGGCTGGGGAGCTAATGTAGGTCTCATGTCATACCTGACAGTCTCTGTGAATAGCTCACTCACCTTAGGGTATCTATTACCACACTAGACACCTACATTTAGGCACTTAAATACCATTTGACTATGACCATCTGAAAGCTAGCACAGCCTTTTGAGAGTAGATCATAAAGAGGTTCCAAGTAGTTTTATTAAAGGAAGAAACGTGAAATCATGAATTTGATGGGTGGACTGTTCAGTGGGTAAGGGATTGTTTGGATGGTTGCATCCAGAGCGTAGTGGTCAAGGGCTCAATATCCAGATAGAAACTGGTGATAAGTGGTGTCCCTCAGGGGTCTGTACTAGGACCAGTACTGTGTAATATCTTCATCATTGAGATAGACAGTAGGATCAAGTGCACCCTCAGCAAGTTTGCAGGTGACACCAAGCTGAGTGACGCAGTTGACATGCCTAACGGAAGGGATGCTGTCCAGAGGGAGTTAAAAAAACTTGAGGAATGGGCCCATGTGAACCTTATGAGGTTCAAGGCCAAGTGCAAGGGCCTGCAGACCAAGGAGAGTCTTTGTGCTGTGAACAGGTACTTGTGTATTCACAGTTACAGTCATTGTGGTTTATTGATGGAGTTTGAATAAAAGTCCTTAGAGAGCAAAAATATAGTCACCTGCTACATAAGTCAAAAGACTCATTTTGTTAGCAACAAATATGAAACACACTCTTTTACGTACTGGTTTCTGCAACTAGAAGACAATCAATGTGCAAGCACTAGGAAAGAAATTATGTGTACAAAATTTGAATCTGTAGTTTATATTTGCTTTGTTACCATTGTCGTTCCTTAGAGACCTTCAGCTACTCTTTGCATTTAGCCTCAGATTCTGAAGAGTTCAGATTGAAAAATCCAAATAGGTCCCTTCATATGAAGCTAAAATGAGCCCTGAAAGATAGTGAAGGACCATGCAATATTCATATCTCCATGTGCTTTTTTAAGGATTCCTGCAAGCATTGCAGGCATTATTTTCTTTTTTTTTTTTTTACCGAGTGAAAGTTTTGGAAATCTATTTTTCCGATGTTTTGCAATGAAAATAACTCTTCATGCAGTGAGTCCTGAGAACGCTTCTGACCGTTCTGACAAACAGCTTCTTCCAACCTGTTTTTTTTCCAAAGTTGGGGCATAGGAACTCCACAGATTATGTTTAGCCAGGAAAGGGTAGTAGCCAGGTACCCAAGGCTCCTGGATATGTGCTACCTCTGATCTCAGAAAGCAGATGAGAGAACAGAAGGTGCACTCCATGTCACAAAGGTGGAGTTTGAGTTACATACAAATGTTTATAATTGAAACAGTACTTCATTTATCATGGTAATGAGCAGGTGCTTCACCATAGAACCGTAAGATCGTTCTGATTGGAAGAAAACTTTAAGATCATCAAGTCCAACCATTAACCCAGCACTGCCAGGTCACCACTAAACCATATCCCTGCATCTACATATCTTTTAAATACTTCCAGGGATGGTGACAACACCACTCCCCCGGGCAGCCTGTTGCAGTGCTTAACAACTCTTTCTGTGAAGAAATTTTTCCTAATGTCCAATCTAAACCTCCCCTGATGCAACTTGAGGCTGTTTCCTCTCGTTTTATTGCTTGTTAATGGGAGAAGAGACTGACCCCCACCTTGCTGCAACCTCCTTTCAAGTAGTTGCAGAGAATGATAGGGTCTCCCGTCAGCCTCCTTTTCTCCAGGCTAAACAGCTGCAGTTCCCTCAGCTGCTCCTTGTAAGATTTGTTCTCTAGACCCCTCACCAGCTTTGTTGCCCTTCTTTGGACACGCTCCAGCACCTCAATGTCCTTGTAATGAGGAGTCCAGAACTGAACACAGTACTCGACATGTGGCCTCATCAGTGCCAAGTACAAGGGGACGATCACTTCCCTTTTCCTACTGGCCACACTATTTCTGATAAAAGCCAGGATGTCATTGGTGGTCTTGGCCACCTGGACACACTGCTGGCTCATATTCAGCCGGCTGTCGACCAACATTCCCAGATCCTTTTCTATTGGGCAGCTTTCCAGTCACTCTTCCCACTCTTCATCATGGTAGACCTATGAAAATCCTTACATTAGGAGTCTCTGATTTCTGATGGTGAAAAAAAATGTTATTTTGTCATTAATTTGTCATAAACTCTCATGTACTAGTAGCATAAAAAGAAGCCCACTGTATTTGTAAATATGTAAGACTGTAATATCCATCATCAGAAAGCTTACTTACACTGACAGATTTTGTATGCTTCTGCCTATCTTTCACAAGCTACAATACAGAATTAAATTCTAAATATCAAAAAGTCAACAAGGGTTAAAGTGGAAGCTAGGTAACTTCAAACCTTCTTAGTCTTGTCAGCATCCCTAAAATAAGTTCAGAGCACTAGATTAGAATGCTGCTGCTTCTGCCATTTCAGTGTGTTACAGCTGGCTTTGGAGTGCTTGCAAAATGTGAGCAAAACCATCATATTATCTGGAGGATGTCCTATTTGAGCAGATTTAGACTGGCAAATATTTAAATGAAGTTTGGCATTTAAAAGTTTTTTTAAAAATATTTTATTATTATTTAATGCTAGAAATTAGTACTATTTTAATGGTTATACTTCTAATTTTAAAGAAGCTGTTACAGCAAAAGTTAAATTTGGAGGCATTTATGTTCTGGGTGGTATTTTCTGATACTGGACCTCTCCTTAGTACAATTGTGAGATAAGAAAGCACAATATAAAAGTTTTATTCTGTGTGAACTCTTTTATATGAGGTCAAAAATATACAGTCTAAGACTGGTGACGTTTTTCTTTAATATTCTTTGTCTGAAGAAATCCATGAATATTTTAGTATACCATCATACTGTCAGTGGAAGCGCACAACAGGTACACTTGTTCTTCTGAAAGAACAGTAAAAGGTGAAAGCAGTGAGATTCTGCATTGTATAATGCATGAAACTGAATTACTTTGGCTACAGATCAGTTTGGAAAAAGTCAGTAACAAAGGTGCTGGAAGACCTGCCACTCTGACTGAAAAAGCTGACTGTAGCTATAGTCTTTTTATTGTTAGTCCATAGGGAATTGCAAGTAGTTTTGGGGTAATACGTTACCATCCCAGACACAACCTCTACTTAACAGTAGTGAAATCCAGATATCCTTGGATGTGATAGCCCATGTATTTCTTCACCAAACGATGGCAAAGGCAATAAGAGATTGTGCTGATTAGACTGGTGAAGACCAAGAAGGACAAGTGGCAAGAACGTTATTGGATCATATTTGTACAGGCTGATTCAGGATAAGCAAGGGCAGGCCTTCAGATTTGAAAAGACAAACTATGAGAAATAAAAAGAACTGGTTAGTGACAGTGAAGAAATCAGGTACTCACCTTGGGAGGGTGTCTGAAATTTCTTTAACTTGAAAGCACCAAAACCAACCATCCAATGGAAGCCTCTCAGGAGCAGAATGAAAAGTTCTGCTCCTCAGGAGCATCTCACGAGGTCCCACCACTCACTCATCTCTCCTATTTTTTTCCTCCCAACAACAGCAGTAGAAGACACTGTGTGGGAAGAGTGCACACAGGCATAGCGACTTTCTGCAGCCCATCCCTCTCATATGCCCCAGAGCGCTCTTTGCTGTATTAGGGATGTTAGAGGGTGAGTGCTTTCCTTAGAGGGGAGTACTTTCCTGCCTGGACCTTTTAGCATCTTTTACAGACCTAAATTTGTGTCTATTATCAGCATTTTTAAGCTGCTAAATGCTGTCTGCCTCCACAACCTCCAGAAGCAACAAGTTCCAGAAGCTCACAACTTCCTAAAGAAAGAAACACTTTCTTTTGTTCGTTTTAAACTGATCTCTCAGTCACTTCAGTGGATATTCCACCATTCTTAAGGAAAAGGGCTGCAGAGTTACTGGAAGAATCTCCATCGCACTATTAGCGAAGGTGCTTGTGGCTTGGAGGTTAGAGGGTGTCAGCTTAGAGTGAGCACTATCAGAAGTTCAACTTTTGTATATAAGAATATGTGAAGGAATTAAAATTAAATGGTTAAATGTCCTTGGTCCTTTACAATTTTGAAACAAGAACATCAATTTTAAAGGGTCCAGTATCCAACGAGGGTGAGAGATAGAGTAAGAATAAGCTACAAATACTATACTATAAGCTACAGATACTACAAATACTGCCTTTATTTTTCATAAGGATGAGACCTTGTAGAGGAACAGAGGTGGAAATATTAATACAAACAAAACAAAACATCAATTATGAGGTGAAAAAACACATCAAAGATCTTCAAATTCACATTACGAAAAAACAGATAACTCCCTGTTCATAATAACAGAAAAGGAGATACACAAATTTGCAACTCAGACAGTAAGATTTTTTAATCTATCAAAAAATATATTCTGCCTTGTAAATATAAACCACAGAATTTATGGGGGGAAAATCATCTGTATCAGCAGAGAGACTTCTTGACCTTAGCCACACTTGAGGCTTTGAAACAGAATTTGGTGGGAGATATATTTAAGGGTGTGGATTTCATTGAAAATTGGATAAAATCCAATACAGATTTAGGAAATACAACTAATTGCAAATTAGCTGTATATTTTTATTTTCAACAAGAGAATTGTGATAAAATTAGTATATCAGTCATCTTCAGAAAAGCATTTGTTGTTGCACTGCGGGGGAAATTATTACTTAGATCCCCAAGCTTAGGAATTAATGCAGTATTTGTGAGGATAAATAAGGACTTCTAAACCTACTTAGCATTGTCTCTGCTGAAAAATCCGTTAGTGGGATGGTAGGAAGTCATTGGTCCTAACTCTTGGGACTTGCCATATTTGGTATTAAATTTAACTTTAATTATAAAAAGTTGGAGTGTGCTGGTTAAAATGGGATGGTACAATGAGGAGGCATTGTCGGGGGTGGGATATGGATTGGAGGGGTCTCAGAAAAGAAATTGGGGGCCCAGAGTGACAGCAATGGAATGGTATTTAACAGTATAGGCAGGAAAAGCTGATCAGAGCTCTTTGAGAACTGGTGAGATCAAAACTGAGATACTCGGAATATTTCTGGTAGTCCATGTTTATGAAAGGGTGTAAACTTGATTTAGGAACTGAAAGGTTTATAAAGTGATTTTCTACAACAACCTCCTATTAGTGAGGACACAAAACATTATTGCTAGATGAGGTATGTTTACAGAAGACATTTAGCATATCTTCAGTGAGAACCATGGGAGTTTGGTTTCAATGACCCTTGTGTTCCTCAGGTTCCAAGCCAAACATCAAATATTCTGCATACTGAAACTAAAAATAATGTGCAGATGTAATTGCTGACAAAGTTTTTACAAGAAGCATCAGCAGGCAAGCTCTATTTTGGCCCAGATACTGTAATTATGAGATGTTGCAGGAAATTTATTCCACTAAGGGAGAAAAGAAGTCCTATTATTCCCAGGAAATAGAATCTGGAAGGATGGTACCAAGAATATATGAAACAAAAAATACTTGAGAAATCGATTCTTCTTATTTTTATTCATTACCATTAAAATATGCATAGTGGTGGACTGTGATTTTTTTTAAATAAAACCTTAGAAATATGGAAATTCTAGCTAGCAATTAAGTATTTTGTAGAAAACACAGATTAAGAAGCAGTGAATTGCCTCTGCCTCATTTTCATGTGTGAATTCAGTTGCTTTTTTTAAAAAAAAACATTATTCAAGATAAAAATGACATCAAACAGATTCCTCAGTTCTTCTGTGGCTCTTTCAGAGGTGAATACCGAGCAGTGAGCTCTCTGGTTTATTTGCCACTATGAATTCAGCTTGCTGTCTTTCATCTTTGTTAAGGAAATCGAAAAAAAAAAAAAAAGAAAGTCATCAAGAAAAAATGACAACACATTTTTCTGTAGCAGTGAAGGAAAAGCAGAAGCAGCCAGTCTGAATGCTGTGTTTTTAATGCTCTGGAAGTGCTTCTCTTGTGCAACTGGGCTGAGGGAGAGTCTTCTTTCCCCCCCCCCCCCCCCCC